>JABJWA020000045.1:0-64905 GCA_020352615.2 Yoshiicerus persimilis
ATGTTATATCAAGATGCCAGCATGTTATATCAAGATGCCAGCATGTTATATCAAGATGCCAGCATGTTATATCAAGATGCCAGCATGTTATATCAAGATGCCAGCATGTTATATCAAGATGCCAGCATGTTATATCAAGATGCCAGCATGTTATATCAAGATGCCAGCATGTTATATCAAGATGCCAGCATGTTATATCAAGATGCCAGCATGTTATATCAAGATGCCAGCATGTTATATCAAGATGCCAGCATGTTATATCAAGATGCCAGCATGTTATATCAAGATGCCAGCATGTTATATCAAGATGCCAGCATGTATATCAAGATGCCAGCATGTTATATCAAGATGCCAGCATGTTATATCAAGATGCCAGCATGTTATATCAAGATGCCAGCATGTTATATCAAGATGCCAGCATGTTATATCAAGATGCCAGCATGTTATATCAAGATGCCAGCATGTTATATCAAGATGCCAGCATGTTATATCAAGATGCCAGCATGTTATATCAAGATGCCAGCATGTTATATCAAGATGCCAGCATGTTATATCAAGATGCCAGCATGTTATATCAAGATGCCAGCATGTTATATCAAGATGCCAGCATGTTATATCAAGATGCCAGCATGTTATATCAAGATGCCAGCATGTTATATCAAGATGCCAGCATGTTATATCAAGATGCCAGCATGTTATATCAAGATGCCAGCATGTTATATCAAGATGCCAGCATGTTATATCAAGATGCCAGCATGTTATATCAAGATGCCAGCATGTTATATCAAGATGCCAGCATGTTATATCAAGATGCCAGCATGTTATATCAAGATGCCAGCATGTTATATCAAGATGCCAGCATGTTATATCAAGATGCCAGCATGTTATATCAAGATGCCAGCATGTTATATCAAGATGCCAGCATGTTATATCAAGATGCCAGCATGTTATATCAAGATGCCAGCATGTTATATCAAGATGCCAGCATGTTATATCAAGATGCCAGCATGTTATATCAAGATGCCAGCATGTTATATCAAGATGCCAGCATGTTATATCAAGATGCCAGCATGTTATATCAAGATGCCAGCATGTTATATCAAGATGCCAGCATGTTATATCAAGATGCCAGCATGTTATATCAAGATGCCAGCATGTTATATCAAGATGCCAGCATGTTATATCAAGATGCCAGCATGTTATATCAAGATGCCAGCATGTTATATCAAGATGCCAGCATGTTATATCAAGATGCCAGCATGTTATATCAAGATGCCAGCATGTTATATCAAGATGCCAGCATGTTATATCAAGATGCCAGCATGTTATATCAAGATGCCAGCATGTTATATCAAGATGCCAGCATGTTATATCAAGATGCCAGCATGTTATATCAAGATGCCAGCATGTTATATCAAGATGCCAGCATGTTATATCAAGATGCCAGCATGTTATATCAAGATGCCAGCATGTTATATCAAGATGCCAGCATGTTATATCAAGATGCCAGCATGTTATATCAAGATGCCAGCATGTTATATCAAGATGCCAGCATGTTATATCAAGATGCCAGCATGTTATATCAAGATGCCAGCATGTTATATCAAGATGCCAGCATGTTATATCAAGATGCCAGCATGTTATATCAAGATGCCAGCATGTTATATCAAGATGCCAGCATGTTATATCAAGATGCCAGCATGTTATATCAAGATGCCAGCATGTTATATCAAGATGCCAGCATGTTATATCAAGATGCCAGCATGTTATATCAAGATGCCAGCATGTTATATCAAGATGCCAGCATGTTATATCAAGATGCCAGCATGTTATATCAAGATGCCAGCATGTTATATCAAGATGCCAGCATGTTATATCAAGATGCCAGCATGTTATATCAAGATGCCAGCATGTTATATCAAGATGCCAGCATGTTATATCAAGATGCCAGCATGTTATATCAAGATGCCAGCATGTTATATCAAGATGCCAGCATGTTATATCAAGATGCCAGCATGTTATATCAAGATGCCAGCATGTTATATCAAGATGCCAGCATGTTATATCAAGATGCCAGCATGTTATATCAAGATGCCAGCATGTTATATCAAGATGCCAGCATGTTATATCAAGATGCCAGCATGTTATATCAAGATGCCAGCATGTTATATCAAGATGCCAGCATGTTATATCAAGATGCCAGCATGTTATATCAAGATGCCAGCATGTTATATCAAGATGCCAGCATGTTATATCAAGATGCCAGCATGTTATATCAAGATGCCAGCATGTTATATCAAGATGCCAGCATGTTATATCAAGATGCCAGCATGTTATATCAAGATGCCAGCATGTTATATCAAGATGCCAGCATGTTATATCAAGATGCCAGCATGTTATATCAAGATGCCAGCATGTTATATCAAGATGCCAGCATGTTATATCAAGATGCCAGCATGTTATATCAAGATGCCAGCATGTTATATCAAGATGCCAGCATGTTATATCAAGATGCCAGCATGTTATATCAAGATGCCAGCATGTTATATCAAGATGCCAGCATGTTATATCAAGATGCCAGCATGTTATATCAAGATGCCAGCATGTTATATCAAGATGCCAGCATGTTATATCAAGATGCCAGCATGTTATATCAAGATGCCAGCATGTTATATCAAGATGCCAGCATGTTATATCAAGATGCCAGCATGTTATATCAAGATGCCAGCATGTTATATCAAGATGCCAGCATGTTATATCAAGATGCCAGCATGTTATATCAAGATGCCAGCATGTTATATCAAGATGCCAGCATGTTATATCAAGATGCCAGCATGTTATATCAAGATGCCAGCATGTTATATCAAGATGCCAGCATGTTATATCAAGATGCCAGCATGTTATATCAAGATGCCAGCATGTTATATCAAGATGCCAGCATGTTATATCAAGATGCCAGCATGTTATATCAAGATGCCAGCATGTTATATCAAGATGCCAGCATGTTATATCAAGATGCCAGCATGTTATATCAAGATGCCAGCATGTTATATCAAGATGCCAGCATGTTATATCAAGATGCCAGCATGTTATATCAAGATGCCAGCATGTTATATCAAGATGCCAGCATGTTATATCAAGATGCCAGCATGTTATATCAAGATGCCAGCATGTTATATCAAGATGCCAGCATGTTATATCAAGATGCCAGCATGTTATATCAAGATGCCAGCATGTTATATCAAGATGCCAGCATGTTATATCAAGATGCCAGCATGTTATATCAAGATGCCAGCATGTTATATCAAGATGCCAGCATGTTATATCAAGATGCCAGCATGTTATATCAAGATGCCAGCATGTTATATCAAGATGCCAGCATGTTATATCAAGATGCCAGCATGTTATATCAAGATGCCAGCATGTTATATCAAGATGCCAGCATGTTATATCAAGATGCCAGCATGTTATATCAAGATGCCAGCATGTTATATCAAGATGCCAGCATGTTATATCAAGATGCCAGCATGTTATATCAAGATGCCAGCATGTTATATCAAGATGCCAGCATGTTATATCAAGATGCCAGCATGTTATATCAAGATGCCAGCATGTTATATCAAGATGCCAGCATGTTATATCAAGATGCCAGCATGTTATATCAAGATGCCAGCATGTTATATCAAGATGCCAGCATGTTATATCAAGATGCCAGCATGTTATATCAAGATGCCAGCATGTTATATCAAGATGCCAGCATGTTATATCAAGATGCCAGCATGTTATATCAAGATGCCAGCATGTTATATCAAGATGCCAGCATGTTATATCAAGATGCCAGCATGTTATATCAAGATGCCAGCATGTTATATCAAGATGCCAGCATGTTATATCAAGATGCCAGCATGTTATATCAAGATGCCAGCATGTTATATCAAGATGCCAGCATGTTATATCAAGATGCCAGCATGTTATATCAAGATGCCAGCATGTTATATCAAGATGCCAGCATGTTATATCAAGATGCCAGCATGTTATATCAAGATGCCAGCATGTTATATCAAGATGCCAGCATGTTATATCAAGATGCCAGCATGTTATATCAAGATGCCAGCATGTTATATCAAGATGCCAGCATGTTATATCAAGATGCCAGCATGTTATATCAAGATGCCAGCATGTTATATCAAGATGCCAGCATGTTATATCAAGATGCCAGCATGTTATATCAAGATGCCAGCATGTTATATCAAGATGCCAGCATGTTATATCAAGATGCCAGCATGTTATATCAAGATGCCAGCATGTTATATCAAGATGCCAGCATGTTATATCAAGATGCCAGCATGTTATATCAAGATGCCAGCATGTTATATCAAGATGCCAGCATGTTATATCAAGATGCCAGCATGTTATATCAAGATGCCAGCATGTTATATCAAGATGCCAGCATGTTATATCAAGATGCCAGCATGTTATATCAAGATGCCAGCATGTTATATCAAGATGCCAGCATGTTATATCAAGATGCCAGCATGTTATATCAAGATGCCAGCATGTTATATCAAGATGCCAGCATGTTATATCAAGATGCCAGCATGTTATATCAAGATGCCAGCATGTTATATCAAGATGCCAGCATGTTATATCAAGATGCCAGCATGTTATATCAAGATGCCAGCATGTTATATCAAGATGCCAGCATGTTATATCAAGATGCCAGCATGTTATATCAAGATGCCAGCATGTTATATCAAGATGCCAGCATGTTATATCAAGATGCCAGCATGTTATATCAAGATGCCAGCATGTTATATCAAGATGCCAGCATGTTATATCAAGATGCCAGCATGTTATATCAAGATGCCAGCATGTTATATCAAGATGCCAGCATGTTATATCAAGATGCCAGCATGTTATATCAAGATGCCAGCATGTTATATCAAGATGCCAGCATGTTATATCAAGATGCCAGCATGTTATATCAAGATGCCAGCATGTTATATCAAGATGCCAGCATGTTATATCAAGATGCCAGCATGTTATATCAAGATGCCAGCATGTTATATCAAGATGCCAGCATGTTATATCAAGATGCCAGCATGTTATATCAAGATGCCAGCATGTTATATCAAGATGCCAGCATGTTATATCAAGATGCCAGCATGTTATATCAAGATGCCAGCATGTTATATCAAGATGCCAGCATGTTATATCAAGATGCCAGCATGTTATATCAAGATGCCAGCATGTTATATCAAGATGCCAGCATGTTATATCAAGATGCCAGCATGTTATATCAAGATGCCAGCATGTTATATCAAGATGCCAGCATGTTATATCAAGATGCCAGCATGTTATATCAAGATGCCAGCATGTTATATCAAGATGCCAGCATGTTATATCAAGATGCCAGCATGTTATATCAAGATGCCAGCATGTTATATCAAGATGCCAGCATGTTATATCAAGATGCCAGCATGTTATATCAAGATGCCAGCATGTTATATCAAGATGCCAGCATGTTATATCAAGATGCCAGCATGTTATATCAAGATGCCAGCATGTTATATCAAGATGCCAGCATGTTATATCAAGATGCCAGCATGTTATATCAAGATGCCAGCATGTTATATCAAGATGCCAGCATGTTATATCAAGATGCCAGCATGTTATATCAAGATGCCAGCATGTTATATCAAGATGCCAGCATGTTATATCAAGATGCCAGCATGTTATATCAAGATGCCAGCATGTTATATCAAGATGCCAGCATGTTATATCAAGATGCCAGCATGTTATATCAAGATGCCAGCATGTTATATCAAGATGCCAGCATGTTATATCAAGATGCCAGCATGTTATATCAAGATGCCAGCATGTTATATCAAGATGCCAGCATGTTATATCAAGATGCCAGCATGTTATATCAAGATGCCAGCATGTTATATCAAGATGCCAGCATGTTATATCAAGATGCCAGCATGTTATATCAAGATGCCAGCATGTTATATCAAGATGCCAGCATGTTATATCAAGATGCCAGCATGTTATATCAAGATGCCAGCATGTTATATCAAGATGCCAGCATGTTATATCAAGATGCCAGCATGTTATATCAAGATGCCAGCATGTTATATCAAGATGCCAGCATGTTATATCAAGATGCCAGCATGTTATATCAAGATGCCAGCATGTTATATCAAGATGCCAGCATGTTATATCAAGATGCCAGCATGTTATATCAAGATGCCAGCATGTTATATCAAGATGCCAGCATGTTATATCAAGATGCCAGCATGTTATATCAAGATGCCAGCATGTTATATCAAGATGCCAGCATGTTATATCAAGATGCCAGCATGTTATATCAAGATGCCAGCATGTTATATCAAGATGCCAGCATGTTATATCAAGATGCCAGCATGTTATATCAAGATGCCAGCATGTTATATCAAGATGCCAGCATGTTATATCAAGATGCCAGCATGTTATATCAAGATGCCAGCATGTTATATCAAGATGCCAGCATGTTATATCAAGATGCCAGCATGTTATATCAAGATGCCAGCATGTTATATCAAGATGCCAGCATGTTATATCAAGATGCCAGCATGTTATATCAAGATGCCAGCATGTTATATCAAGATGCCAGCATGTTATATCAAGATGCCAGCATGTTATATCAAGATGCCAGCATGTTATATCAAGATGCCAGCATGTTATATCAAGATGCCAGCATGTTATATCAAGATGCCAGCATGTTATATCAAGATGCCAGCATGTTATATCAAGATGCCAGCATGTTATATCAAGATGCCAGCATGTTATATCAAGATGCCAGCATGTTATATCAAGATGCCAGCATGTTATATCAAGATGCCAGCATGTTATATCAAGATGCCAGCATGTTATATCAAGATGCCAGCATGTTATATCAAGATGCCAGCATGTTATATCAAGATGCCAGCATGTTATATCAAGATGCCAGCATGTTATATCAAGATGCCAGCATGTTATATCAAGATGCCAGCATGTTATATCAAGATGCCAGCATGTTATATCAAGATGCCAGCATGTTATATCAAGATGCCAGCATGTTATATCAAGATGCCAGCATGTTATATCAAGATGCCAGCATGTTATATCAAGATGCCAGCATGTTATATCAAGATGCCAGCATGTTATATCAAGATGCCAGCATGTTATATCAAGATGCCAGCATGTTATATCAAGATGCCAGCATGTTATATCAAGATGCCAGCATGTTATATCAAGATGCCAGCATGTTATATCAAGATGCCAGCATGTTATATCAAGATGCCAGCATGTTATATCAAGATGCCAGCATGTTATATCAAGATGCCAGCATGTTATATCAAGATGCCAGCATGTTATATCAAGATGCCAGCATGTTATATCAAGATGCCAGCATGTTATATCAAGATGCCAGCATGTTATATCAAGATGCCAGCATGTTATATCAAGATGCCAGCATGTTATATCAAGATGCCAGCATGTTATATCAAGATGCCAGCATGTTATATCAAGATGCCAGCATGTTATATCAAGATGCCAGCATGTTATATCAAGATGCCAGCATGTTATATCAAGATGCCAGCATGTTATATCAAGATGCCAGCATGTTATATCAAGATGCCAGCATGTTATATCAAGATGCCAGCATGTTATATCAAGATGCCAGCATGTTATATCAAGATGCCAGCATGTTATATCAAGATGCCAGCATGTTATATCAAGATGCCAGCATGTTATATCAAGATGCCAGCATGTTATATCAAGATGCCAGCATGTTATATCAAGATGCCAGCATGTTATATCAAGATGCCAGCATGTTATATCAAGATGCCAGCATGTTATATCAAGATGCCAGCATGTTATATCAAGATGCCAGCATGTTATATCAAGATGCCAGCATGTTATATCAAGATGCCAGCATGTTATATCAAGATGCCAGCATGTTATATCAAGATGCCAGCATGTTATATCAAGATGCCAGCATGTTATATCAAGATGCCAGCATGTTATATCAAGATGCCAGCATGTTATATCAAGATGCCAGCATGTTATATCAAGATGCCAGCATGTTATATCAAGATGCCAGCATGTTATATCAAGATGCCAGCATGTTATATCAAGATGCCAGCATGTTATATCAAGATGCCAGCATGTTATATCAAGATGCCAGCATGTTATATCAAGATGCCAGCATGTTATATCAAGATGCCAGCATGTTATATCAAGATGCCAGCATGTTATATCAAGATGCCAGCATGTTATATCAAGATGCCAGCATGTTATATCAAGATGCCAGCATGTTATATCAAGATGCCAGCATGTTATATCAAGATGCCAGCATGTTATATCAAGATGCCAGCATGTTATATCAAGATGCCAGCATGTTATATCAAGATGCCAGCATGTTATATCAAGATGCCAGCATGTTATATCAAGATGCCAGCATGTTATATCAAGATGCCAGCATGTTATATCAAGATGCCAGCATGTTATATCAAGATGCCAGCATGTTATATCAAGATGCCAGCATGTTATATCAAGATGCCAGCATGTTATATCAAGATGCCAGCATGTTATATCAAGATGCCAGCATGTTATATCAAGATGCCAGCATGTTATATCAAGATGCCAGCATGTTATATCAAGATGCCAGCATGTTATATCAAGATGCCAGCATGTTATATCAAGATGCCAGCATGTTATATCAAGATGCCAGCATGTTATATCAAGATGCCAGCATGTTATATCAAGATGCCAGCATGTTATATCAAGATGCCAGCATGTTATATCAAGATGCCAGCATGTTATATCAAGATGCCAGCATGTTATATCAAGATGCCAGCATGTTATATCAAGATGCCAGCATGTTATATCAAGATGCCAGCATGTTATATCAAGATGCCAGCATGTTATATCAAGATGCCAGCATGTTATATCAAGATGCCAGCATGTTATATCAAGATGCCAGCATGTTATATCAAGATGCCAGCATGTTATATCAAGATGCCAGCATGTTATATCAAGATGCCAGCATGTTATATCAAGATGCCAGCATGTTATATCAAGATGCCAGCATGTTATATCAAGATGCCAGCATGTTATATCAAGATGCCAGCATGTTATATCAAGATGCCAGCATGTTATATCAAGATGCCAGCATGTTATATCAAGATGCCAGCATGTTATATCAAGATGCCAGCATGTTATATCAAGATGCCAGCATGTTATATCAAGATGCCAGCATGTTATATCAAGATGCCAGCATGTTATATCAAGATGCCAGCATGTTATATCAAGATGCCAGCATGTTATATCAAGATGCCAGCATGTTATATCAAGATGCCAGCATGTTATATCAAGATGCCAGCATGTTATATCAAGATGCCAGCATGTTATATCAAGATGCCAGCATGTTATATCAAGATGCCAGCATGTTATATCAAGATGCCAGCATGTTATATCAAGATGCCAGCATGTTATATCAAGATGCCAGCATGTTATATCAAGATGCCAGCATGTTATATCAAGATGCCAGCATGTTATATCAAGATGCCAGCATGTTATATCAAGATGCCAGCATGTTATATCAAGATGCCAGCATGTTATATCAAGATGCCAGCATGTTATATCAAGATGCCAGCATGTTATATCAAGATGCCAGCATGTTATATCAAGATGCCAGCATGTTATATCAAGATGCCAGCATGTTATATCAAGATGCCAGCATGTTATATCAAGATGCCAGCATGTTATATCAAGATGCCAGCATGTTATATCAAGATGCCAGCATGTTATATCAAGATGCCAGCATGTTATATCAAGATGCCAGCATGTTATATCAAGATGCCAGCATGTTATATCAAGATGCCAGCATGTTATATCAAGATGCCAGCATGTTATATCAAGATGCCAGCATGTTATATCAAGATGCCAGCATGTTATATCAAGATGCCAGCATGTTATATCAAGATGCCAGCATGTTATATCAAGATGCCAGCATGTTATATCAAGATGCCAGCATGTTATATCAAGATGCCAGCATGTTATATCAAGATGCCAGCATGTTATATCAAGATGCCAGCATGTTATATCAAGATGCCAGCATGTTATATCAAGATGCCAGCATGTTATATCAAGATGCCAGCATGTTATATCAAGATGCCAGCATGTTATATCAAGATGCCAGCATGTTATATCAAGATGCCAGCATGTTATATCAAGATGCCAGCATGTTATATCAAGATGCCAGCATGTTATATCAAGATGCCAGCATGTTATATCAAGATGCCAGCATGTTATATCAAGATGCCAGCATGTTATATCAAGATGCCAGCATGTTATATCAAGATGCCAGCATGTTATATCAAGATGCCAGCATGTTATATCAAGATGCCAGCATGTTATATCAAGATGCCAGCATGTTATATCAAGATGCCAGCATGTTATATCAAGATGCCAGCATGTTATATCAAGATGCCAGCATGTTATATCAAGATGCCAGCATGTTATATCAAGATGCCAGCATGTTATATCAAGATGCCAGCATGTTATATCAAGATGCCAGCATGTTATATCAAGATGCCAGCATGTTATATCAAGATGCCAGCATGTTATATCAAGATGCCAGCATGTTATATCAAGATGCCAGCATGTTATATCAAGATGCCAGCATGTTATATCAAGATGCCAGCATGTTATATCAAGATGCCAGCATGTTATATCAAGATGCCAGCATGTTATATCAAGATGCCAGCATGTTATATCAAGATGCCAGCATGTTATATCAAGATGCCAGCATGTTATATCAAGATGCCAGCATGTTATATCAAGATGCCAGCATGTTATATCAAGATGCCAGCATGTTATATCAAGATGCCAGCATGTTATATCAAGATGCCAGCATGTTATATCAAGATGCCAGCATGTTATATCAAGATGCCAGCATGTTATATCAAGATGCCAGCATGTTATATCAAGATGCCAGCATGTTATATCAAGATGCCAGCATGTTATATCAAGATGCCAGCATGTTATATCAAGATGCCAGCATGTTATATCAAGATGCCAGCATGTTATATCAAGATGCCAGCATGTTATATCAAGATGCCAGCATGTTATATCAAGATGCCAGCATGTTATATCAAGATGCCAGCATGTTATATCAAGATGCCAGCATGTTATATCAAGATGCCAGCATGTTATATCAAGATGCCAGCATGTTATATCAAGATGCCAGCATGTTATATCAAGATGCCAGCATGTTATATCAAGATGCCAGCATGTTATATCAAGATGCCAGCATGTTATATCAAGATGCCAGCATGTTATATCAAGATGCCAGCATGTTATATCAAGATGCCAGCATGTTATATCAAGATGCCAGCATGTTATATCAAGATGCCAGCATGTTATATCAAGATGCCAGCATGTTATATCAAGATGCCAGCATGTTATATCAAGATGCCAGCATGTTATATCAAGATGCCAGCATGTTATATCAAGATGCCAGCATGTTATATCAAGATGCCAGCATGTTATATCAAGATGCCAGCATGTTATATCAAGATGCCAGCATGTTATATCAAGATGCCAGCATGTTATATCAAGATGCCAGCATGTTATATCAAGATGCCAGCATGTTATATCAAGATGCCAGCATGTTATATCAAGATGCCAGCATGTTATATCAAGATGCCAGCATGTTATATCAAGATGCCAGCATGTTATATCAAGATGCCAGCATGTTATATCAAGATGCCAGCATGTTATATCAAGATGCCAGCATGTTATATCAAGATGCCAGCATGTTATATCAAGATGCCAGCATGTTATATCAAGATGCCAGCATGTTATATCAAGATGCCAGCATGTTATATCAAGATGCCAGCATGTTATATCAAGATGCCAGCATGTTATATCAAGATGCCAGCATGTTATATCAAGATGCCAGCATGTTATATCAAGATGCCAGCATGTTATATCAAGATGCCAGCATGTTATATCAAGATGCCAGCATGTTATATCAAGATGCCAGCATGTTATATCAAGATGCCAGCATGTTATATCAAGATGCCAGCATGTTATATCAAGATGCCAGCATGTTATATCAAGATGCCAGCATGTTATATCAAGATGCCAGCATGTTATATCAAGATGCCAGCATGTTATATCAAGATGCCAGCATGTTATATCAAGATGCCAGCATGTTATATCAAGATGCCAGCATGTTATATCAAGATGCCAGCATGTTATATCAAGATGCCAGCATGTTATATCAAGATGCCAGCATGTTATATCAAGATGCCAGCATGTTATATCAAGATGCCAGCATGTTATATCAAGATGCCAGCATGTTATATCAAGATGCCAGCATGTTATATCAAGATGCCAGCATGTTATATCAAGATGCCAGCATGTTATATCAAGATGCCAGCATGTTATATCAAGATGCCAGCATGTTATATCAAGATGCCAGCATGTTATATCAAGATGCCAGCATGTTATATCAAGATGCCAGCATGTTATATCAAGATGCCAGCATGTTATATCAAGATGCCAGCATGTTATATCAAGATGCCAGCATGTTATATCAAGATGCCAGCATGTTATATCAAGATGCCAGCATGTTATATCAAGATGCCAGCATGTTATATCAAGATGCCAGCATGTTATATCAAGATGCCAGCATGTTATATCAAGATGCCAGCATGTTATATCAAGATGCCAGCATGTTATATCAAGATGCCAGCATGTTATATCAAGATGCCAGCATGTTATATCAAGATGCCAGCATGTTATATCAAGATGCCAGCATGTTATATCAAGATGCCAGCATGTTATATCAAGATGCCAGCATGTTATATCAAGATGCCAGCATGTTATATCAAGATGCCAGCATGTTATATCAAGATGCCAGCATGTTATATCAAGATGCCAGCATGTTATATCAAGATGCCAGCATGTTATATCAAGATGCCAGCATGTTATATCAAGATGCCAGCATGTTATATCAAGATGCCAGCATGTTATATCAAGATGCCAGCATGTTATATCAAGATGCCAGCATGTTATATCAAGATGCCAGCATGTTATATCAAGATGCCAGCATGTTATATCAAGATGCCAGCATGTTATATCAAGATGCCAGCATGTTATATCAAGATGCCAGCATGTTATATCAAGATGCCAGCATGTTATATCAAGATGCCAGCATGTTATATCAAGATGCCAGCATGTTATATCAAGATGCCAGCATGTTATATCAAGATGCCAGCATGTTATATCAAGATGCCAGCATGTTATATCAAGATGCCAGCATGTTATATCAAGATGCCAGCATGTTATATCAAGATGCCAGCATGTTATATCAAGATGCCAGCATGTTATATCAAGATGCCAGCATGTTATATCAAGATGCCAGCATGTTATATCAAGATGCCAGCATGTTATATCAAGATGCCAGCATGTTATATCAAGATGCCAGCATGTTATATCAAGATGCCAGCATGTTATATCAAGATGCCAGCATGTTATATCAAGATGCCAGCATGTTATATCAAGATGCCAGCATGTTATATCAAGATGCCAGCATGTTATATCAAGATGCCAGCATGTTATATCAAGATGCCAGCATGTTATATCAAGATGCCAGCATGTTATATCAAGATGCCAGCATGTTATATCAAGATGCCAGCATGTTATATCAAGATGCCAGCATGTTATATCAAGATGCCAGCATGTTATATCAAGATGCCAGCATGTTATATCAAGATGCCAGCATGTTATATCAAGATGCCAGCATGTTATATCAAGATGCCAGCATGTTATATCAAGATGCCAGCATGTTATATCAAGATGCCAGCATGTTATATCAAGATGCCAGCATGTTATATCAAGATGCCAGCATGTTATATCAAGATGCCAGCATGTTATATCAAGATGCCAGCATGTTATATCAAGATGCCAGCATGTTATATCAAGATGCCAGCATGTTATATCAAGATGCCAGCATGTTATATCAAGATGCCAGCATGTTATATCAAGATGCCAGCATGTTATATCAAGATGCCAGCATGTTATATCAAGATGCCAGCATGTTATATCAAGATGCCAGCATGTTATATCAAGATGCCAGCATGTTATATCAAGATGCCAGCATGTTATATCAAGATGCCAGCATGTTATATCAAGATGCCAGCATGTTATATCAAGATGCCAGCATGTTATATCAAGATGCCAGCATGTTATATCAAGATGCCAGCATGTTATATCAAGATGCCAGCATGTTATATCAAGATGCCAGCATGTTATATCAAGATGCCAGCATGTTATATCAAGATGCCAGCATGTTATATCAAGATGCCAGCATGTTATATCAAGATGCCAGCATGTTATATCAAGATGCCAGCATGTTATATCAAGATGCCAGCATGTTATATCAAGATGCCAGCATGTTATATCAAGATGCCAGCATGTTATATCAAGATGCCAGCATGTTATATCAAGATGCCAGCATGTTATATCAAGATGCCAGCATGTTATATCAAGATGCCAGCATGTTATATCAAGATGCCAGCATGTTATATCAAGATGCCAGCATGTTATATCAAGATGCCAGCATGTTATATCAAGATGCCAGCATGTTATATCAAGATGCCAGCATGTTATATCAAGATGCCAGCATGTTATATCAAGATGCCAGCATGTTATATCAAGATGCCAGCATGTTATATCAAGATGCCAGCATGTTATATCAAGATGCCAGCATGTTATATCAAGATGCCAGCATGTTATATCAAGATGCCAGCATGTTATATCAAGATGCCAGCATGTTATATCAAGATGCCAGCATGTTATATCAAGATGCCAGCATGTTATATCAAGATGCCAGCATGTTATATCAAGATGCCAGCATGTTATATCAAGATGCCAGCATGTTATATCAAGATGCCAGCATGTTATATCAAGATGCCAGCATGTTATATCAAGATGCCAGCATGTTATATCAAGATGCCAGCATGTTATATCAAGATGCCAGCATGTTATATCAAGATGCCAGCATGTTATATCAAGATGCCAGCATGTTATATCAAGATGCCAGCATGTTATATCAAGATGCCAGCATGTTATATCAAGATGCCAGCATGTTATATCAAGATGCCAGCATGTTATATCAAGATGCCAGCATGTTATATCAAGATGCCAGCATGTTATATCAAGATGCCAGCATGTTATATCAAGATGCCAGCATGTTATATCAAGATGCCAGCATGTTATATCAAGATGCCAGCATGTTATATCAAGATGCCAGCATGTTATATCAAGATGCCAGCATGTTATATCAAGATGCCAGCATGTTATATCAAGATGCCAGCATGTTATATCAAGATGCCAGCATGTTATATCAAGATGCCAGCATGTTATATCAAGATGCCAGCATGTTATATCAAGATGCCAGCATGTTATATCAAGATGCCAGCATGTTATATCAAGATGCCAGCATGTTATATCAAGATGCCAGCATGTTATATCAAGATGCCAGCATGTTATATCAAGATGCCAGCATGTTATATCAAGATGCCAGCATGTTATATCAAGATGCCAGCATGTTATATCAAGATGCCAGCATGTTATATCAAGATGCCAGCATGTTATATCAAGATGCCAGCATGTTATATCAAGATGCCAGCATGTTATATCAAGATGCCAGCATGTTATATCAAGATGCCAGCATGTTATATCAAGATGCCAGCATGTTATATCAAGATGCCAGCATGTTATATCAAGATGCCAGCATGTTATATCAAGATGCCAGCATGTTATATCAAGATGCCAGCATGTTATATCAAGATGCCAGCATGTTATATCAAGATGCCAGCATGTTATATCAAGATGCCAGCATGTTATATCAAGATGCCAGCATGTTATATCAAGATGCCAGCATGTTATATCAAGATGCCAGCATGTTATATCAAGATGCCAGCATGTTATATCAAGATGCCAGCATGTTATATCAAGATGCCAGCATGTTATATCAAGATGCCAGCATGTTATATCAAGATGCCAGCATGTTATATCAAGATGCCAGCATGTTATATCAAGATGCCAGCATGTTATATCAAGATGCCAGCATGTTATATCAAGATGCCAGCATGTTATATCAAGATGCCAGCATGTTATATCAAGATGCCAGCATGTTATATCAAGATGCCAGCATGTTATATCAAGATGCCAGCATGTTATATCAAGATGCCAGCATGTTATATCAAGATGCCAGCATGTTATATCAAGATGCCAGCATGTTATATCAAGATGCCAGCATGTTATATCAAGATGCCAGCATGTTATATCAAGATGCCAGCATGTTATATCAAGATGCCAGCATGTTATATCAAGATGCCAGCATGTTATATCAAGATGCCAGCATGTTATATCAAGATGCCAGCATGTTATATCAAGATGCCAGCATGTTATATCAAGATGCCAGCATGTTATATCAAGATGCCAGCATGTTATATCAAGATGCCAGCATGTTATATCAAGATGCCAGCATGTTATATCAAGATGCCAGCATGTTATATCAAGATGCCAGCATGTTATATCAAGATGCCAGCATGTTATATCAAGATGCCAGCATGTTATATCAAGATGCCAGCATGTTATATCAAGATGCCAGCATGTTATATCAAGATGCCAGCATGTTATATCAAGATGCCAGCATGTTATATCAAGATGCCAGCATGTTATATCAAGATGCCAGCATGTTATATCAAGATGCCAGCATGTTATATCAAGATGCCAGCATGTTATATCAAGATGCCAGCATGTTATATCAAGATGCCAGCATGTTATATCAAGATGCCAGCATGTTATATCAAGATGCCAGCATGTTATATCAAGATGCCAGCATGTTATATCAAGATGCCAGCATGTTATATCAAGATGCCAGCATGTTATATCAAGATGCCAGCATGTTATATCAAGATGCCAGCATGTTATATCAAGATGCCAGCATGTTATATCAAGATGCCAGCATGTTATATCAAGATGCCAGCATGTTATATCAAGATGCCAGCATGTTATATCAAGATGCCAGCATGTTATATCAAGATGCCAGCATGTTATATCAAGATGCCAGCATGTTATATCAAGATGCCAGCATGTTATATCAAGATGCCAGCATGTTATATCAAGATGCCAGCATGTTATATCAAGATGCCAGCATGTTATATCAAGATGCCAGCATGTTATATCAAGATGCCAGCATGTTATATCAAGATGCCAGCATGTTATATCAAGATGCCAGCATGTTATATCAAGATGCCAGCATGTTATATCAAGATGCCAGCATGTTATATCAAGATGCCAGCATGTTATATCAAGATGCCAGCATGTTATATCAAGATGCCAGCATGTTATATCAAGATGCCAGCATGTTATATCAAGATGCCAGCATGTTATATCAAGATGCCAGCATGTTATATCAAGATGCCAGCATGTTATATCAAGATGCCAGCATGTTATATCAAGATGCCAGCATGTTATATCAAGATGCCAGCATGTTATATCAAGATGCCAGCATGTTATATCAAGATGCCAGCATGTTATATCAAGATGCCAGCATGTTATATCAAGATGCCAGCATGTTATATCAAGATGCCAGCATGTTATATCAAGATGCCAGCATGTTATATCAAGATGCCAGCATGTTATATCAAGATGCCAGCATGTTATATCAAGATGCCAGCATGTTATATCAAGATGCCAGCATGTTATATCAAGATGCCAGCATGTTATATCAAGATGCCAGCATGTTATATCAAGATGCCAGCATGTTATATCAAGATGCCAGCATGTTATATCAAGATGCCAGCATGTTATATCAAGATGCCAGCATGTTATATCAAGATGCCAGCATGTTATATCAAGATGCCAGCATGTTATATCAAGATGCCAGCATGTTATATCAAGATGCCAGCATGTTATATCAAGATGCCAGCATGTTATATCAAGATGCCAGCATGTTATATCAAGATGCCAGCATGTTATATCAAGATGCCAGCATGTTATATCAAGATGCCAGCATGTTATATCAAGATGCCAGCATGTTATATCAAGATGCCAGCATGTTATATCAAGATGCCAGCATGTTATATCAAGATGCCAGCATGTTATATCAAGATGCCAGCATGTTATATCAAGATGCCAGCATGTTATATCAAGATGCCAGCATGTTATATCAAGATGCCAGCATGTTATATCAAGATGCCAGCATGTTATATCAAGATGCCAGCATGTTATATCAAGATGCCAGCATGTTATATCAAGATGCCAGCATGTTATATCAAGATGCCAGCATGTTATATCAAGATGCCAGCATGTTATATCAAGATGCCAGCATGTTATATCAAGATGCCAGCATGTTATATCAAGATGCCAGCATGTTATATCAAGATGCCAGCATGTTATATCAAGATGCCAGCATGTTATATCAAGATGCCAGCATGTTATATCAAGATGCCAGCATGTTATATCAAGATGCCAGCATGTTATATCAAGATGCCAGCATGTTATATCAAGATGCCAGCATGTTATATCAAGATGCCAGCATGTTATATCAAGATGCCAGCATGTTATATCAAGATGCCAGCATGTTATATCAAGATGCCAGCATGTTATATCAAGATGCCAGCATGTTATATCAAGATGCCAGCATGTTATATCAAGATGCCAGCATGTTATATCAAGATGCCAGCATGTTATATCAAGATGCCAGCATGTTATATCAAGATGCCAGCATGTTATATCAAGATGCCAGCATGTTATATCAAGATGCCAGCATGTTATATCAAGATGCCAGCATGTTATATCAAGATGCCAGCATGTTATATCAAGATGCCAGCATGTTATATCAAGATGCCAGCATGTTATATCAAGATGCCAGCATGTTATATCAAGATGCCAGCATGTTATATCAAGATGCCAGCATGTTATATCAAGATGCCAGCATGTTATATCAAGATGCCAGCATGTTATATCAAGATGCCAGCATGTTATATCAAGATGCCAGCATGTTATATCAAGATGCCAGCATGTTATATCAAGATGCCAGCATGTTATATCAAGATGCCAGCATGTTATATCAAGATGCCAGCATGTTATATCAAGATGCCAGCATGTTATATCAAGATGCCAGCATGTTATATCAAGATGCCAGCATGTTATATCAAGATGCCAGCATGTTATATCAAGATGCCAGCATGTTATATCAAGATGCCAGCATGTTATATCAAGATGCCAGCATGTTATATCAAGATGCCAGCATGTTATATCAAGATGCCAGCATGTTATATCAAGATGCCAGCATGTTATATCAAGATGCCAGCATGTTATATCAAGATGCCAGCATGTTATATCAAGATGCCAGCATGTTATATCAAGATGCCAGCATGTTATATCAAGATGCCAGCATGTTATATCAAGATGCCAGCATGTTATATCAAGATGCCAGCATGTTATATCAAGATGCCAGCATGTTATATCAAGATGCCAGCATGTTATATCAAGATGCCAGCATGTTATATCAAGATGCCAGCATGTTATATCAAGATGCCAGCATGTTATATCAAGATGCCAGCATGTTATATCAAGATGCCAGCATGTTATATCAAGATGCCAGCATGTTATATCAAGATGCCAGCATGTTATATCAAGATGCCAGCATGTTATATCAAGATGCCAGCATGTTATATCAAGATGCCAGCATGTTATATCAAGATGCCAGCATGTTATATCAAGATGCCAGCATGTTATATCAAGATGCCAGCATGTTATATCAAGATGCCAGCATGTTATATCAAGATGCCAGCATGTTATATCAAGATGCCAGCATGTTATATCAAGATGCCAGCATGTTATATCAAGATGCCAGCATGTTATATCAAGATGCCAGCATGTTATATCAAGATGCCAGCATGTTATATCAAGATGCCAGCATGTTATATCAAGATGCCAGCATGTTATATCAAGATGCCAGCATGTTATATCAAGATGCCAGCATGTTATATCAAGATGCCAGCATGTTATATCAAGATGCCAGCATGTTATATCAAGATGCCAGCATGTTATATCAAGATGCCAGCATGTTATATCAAGATGCCAGCATGTTATATCAAGATGCCAGCATGTTATATCAAGATGCCAGCATGTTATATCAAGATGCCAGCATGTTATATCAAGATGCCAGCATGTTATATCAAGATGCCAGCATGTTATATCAAGATGCCAGCATGTTATATCAAGATGCCAGCATGTTATATCAAGATGCCAGCATGTTATATCAAGATGCCAGCATGTTATATCAAGATGCCAGCATGTTATATCAAGATGCCAGCATGTTATATCAAGATGCCAGCATGTTATATCAAGATGCCAGCATGTTATATCAAGATGCCAGCATGTTATATCAAGATGCCAGCATGTTATATCAAGATGCCAGCATGTTATATCAAGATGCCAGCATGTTATATCAAGATGCCAGCATGTTATATCAAGATGCCAGCATGTTATATCAAGATGCCAGCATGTTATATCAAGATGCCAGCATGTTATATCAAGATGCCAGCATGTTATATCAAGATGCCAGCATGTTATATCAAGATGCCAGCATGTTATATCAAGATGCCAGCATGTTATATCAAGATGCCAGCATGTTATATCAAGATGCCAGCATGTTATATCAAGATGCCAGCATGTTATATCAAGATGCCAGCATGTTATATCAAGATGCCAGCATGTTATATCAAGATGCCAGCATGTTATATCAAGATGCCAGCATGTTATATCAAGATGCCAGCATGTTATATCAAGATGCCAGCATGTTATATCAAGATGCCAGCATGTTATATCAAGATGCCAGCATGTTATATCAAGATGCCAGCATGTTATATCAAGATGCCAGC
Organism: Yoshiicerus persimilis; assembly: GCA_020352615.2. Lineage (NCBI taxonomy): Eukaryota > Metazoa > Arthropoda > Collembola > Entomobryomorpha > Tomoceridae > Yoshiicerus > Yoshiicerus persimilis. The sequence continues at coordinate 21,000 of JABJWA020000045.1, forward strand.
ATGTTATATCAAGATGCCAGCATGTTATATCAAGATGCCAGCATGTTATATCAAGATGCCAGCATGTTATATCAAGATGCCAGCATGTTATATCAAGATGCCAGCATGTTATATCAAGATGCCAGCATGTTATATCAAGATGCCAGCATGTTATATCAAGATGCCAGCATGTTATATCAAGATGCCAGCATGTTATATCAAGATGCCAGCATGTTATATCAAGATGCCAGCATGTTATATCAAGATGCCAGCATGTTATATCAAGATGCCAGCATGTTATATCAAGATGCCAGCATGTTATATCAAGATGCCAGCATGTTATATCAAGATGCCAGCATGTTATATCAAGATGCCAGCATGTTATATCAAGATGCCAGCATGTTATATCAAGATGCCAGCATGTTATATCAAGATGCCAGCATGTTATATCAAGATGCCAGCATGTTATATCAAGATGCCAGCATGTTATATCAAGATGCCAGCATGTTATATCAAGATGCCAGCATGTTATATCAAGATGCCAGCATGTTATATCAAGATGCCAGCATGTTATATCAAGATGCCAGCATGTTATATCAAGATGCCAGCATGTTATATCAAGATGCCAGCATGTTATATCAAGATGCCAGCATGTTATATCAAGATGCCAGCATGTTATATCAAGATGCCAGCATGTTATATCAAGATGCCAGCATGTTATATCAAGATGCCAGCATGTTATATCAAGATGCCAGCATGTTATATCAAGATGCCAGCATGTTATATCAAGATGCCAGCATGTTATATCAAGATGCCAGCATGTTATATCAAGATGCCAGCATGTTATATCAAGATGCCAGCATGTTATATCAAGATGCCAGCATGTTATATCAAGATGCCAGCATGTTATATCAAGATGCCAGCATGTTATATCAAGATGCCAGCATGTTATATCAAGATGCCAGCATGTTATATCAAGATGCCAGCATGTTATATCAAGATGCCAGCATGTTATATCAAGATGCCAGCATGTTATATCAAGATGCCAGCATGTTATATCAAGATGCCAGCATGTTATATCAAGATGCCAGCATGTTATATCAAGATGCCAGCATGTTATATCAAGATGCCAGCATGTTATATCAAGATGCCAGCATGTTATATCAAGATGCCAGCATGTTATATCAAGATGCCAGCATGTTATATCAAGATGCCAGCATGTTATATCAAGATGCCAGCATGTTATATCAAGATGCCAGCATGTTATATCAAGATGCCAGCATGTTATATCAAGATGCCAGCATGTTATATCAAGATGCCAGCATGTTATATCAAGATGCCAGCATGTTATATCAAGATGCCAGCATGTTATATCAAGATGCCAGCATGTTATATCAAGATGCCAGCATGTTATATCAAGATGCCAGCATGTTATATCAAGATGCCAGCATGTTATATCAAGATGCCAGCATGTTATATCAAGATGCCAGCATGTTATATCAAGATGCCAGCATGTTATATCAAGATGCCAGCATGTTATATCAAGATGCCAGCATGTTATATCAAGATGCCAGCATGTTATATCAAGATGCCAGCATGTTATATCAAGATGCCAGCATGTTATATCAAGATGCCAGCATGTTATATCAAGATGCCAGCATGTTATATCAAGATGCCAGCATGTTATATCAAGATGCCAGCATGTTATATCAAGATGCCAGCATGTTATATCAAGATGCCAGCATGTTATATCAAGATGCCAGCATGTTATATCAAGATGCCAGCATGTTATATCAAGATGCCAGCATGTTATATCAAGATGCCAGCATGTTATATCAAGATGCCAGCATGTTATATCAAGATGCCAGCATGTTATATCAAGATGCCAGCATGTTATATCAAGATGCCAGCATGTTATATCAAGATGCCAGCATGTTATATCAAGATGCCAGCATGTTATATCAAGATGCCAGCATGTTATATCAAGATGCCAGCATGTTATATCAAGATGCCAGCATGTTATATCAAGATGCCAGCATGTTATATCAAGATGCCAGCATGTTATATCAAGATGCCAGCATGTTATATCAAGATGCCAGCATGTTATATCAAGATGCCAGCATGTTATATCAAGATGCCAGCATGTTATATCAAGATGCCAGCATGTTATATCAAGATGCCAGCATGTTATATCAAGATGCCAGCATGTTATATCAAGATGCCAGCATGTTATATCAAGATGCCAGCATGTTATATCAAGATGCCAGCATGTTATATCAAGATGCCAGCATGTTATATCAAGATGCCAGCATGTTATATCAAGATGCCAGCATGTTATATCAAGATGCCAGCATGTTATATCAAGATGCCAGCATGTTATATCAAGATGCCAGCATGTTATATCAAGATGCCAGCATGTTATATCAAGATGCCAGCATGTTATATCAAGATGCCAGCATGTTATATCAAGATGCCAGCATGTTATATCAAGATGCCAGCATGTTATATCAAGATGCCAGCATGTTATATCAAGATGCCAGCATGTTATATCAAGATGCCAGCATGTTATATCAAGATGCCAGCATGTTATATCAAGATGCCAGCATGTTATATCAAGATGCCAGCATGTTATATCCAGATGCCAGCATGTTATATCAAGATGCCAGCATGTTATATCAAGATGCCAGCATGTTATATCAAGATGCCAGCATGTTATATCAAGATGCCAGCATGTTATATCAAGATGCCAGCATGTTATATCAAGATGCCAGCATGTTATATCGAGATACATCCATCAAGATACGCTCCCTGATTTTACATGCATTGTGTGTGCATATACCTACATAGTACGCATTTGCTTTGAATAACTTTTTAGAAAATATCAAAATAATATATTCATCTTTGAATAATCCATGAGCACTGTCGTGCACCAAAAACAACTTGCTCTGTCGTCAATGAACGTTCTCCAATACTCTGACTACAATTGTATTTGTTTGGTATACTTAGGGATTGCTCCCATGCGTAAATAAATAGGTAAAAACCTGTAAAAAACACGGTTAGACCAAGCTAGGAAAACTTAAAAACAAGGGTTGTATTTCCTAATAAAAATTTTCTTATTTTTAACGCACTATCTCTTCGTCTACCCGGTAAACGGACAAATTGCGTTGTTGAAATTTGAAACTATAAGAAATGTGTGCAGTCTAGTTAGGTTGATGAAGTTTTCTTGACCAAGAATATTCCCTACAATTTTCGTAACCAGTTTTGTTCAGGTAATGCTTATGCAGTTAGAAGATTTATTCTTTGTAAAATAGTTATCAAATTTCAAAAGGACATGGCCAAAAAATTATTTGCAGCATAGCTGACAAACATAATTTATACAGTTGCTTACATAAGTGAGACCTGCAAAAAATTCTTTTTCATTTCCGAAGTATACCTGTATTCCTCTTCATCAAAATTTGGAACTTTAGAAAATAAGATCCTTTTCATGTATCTAGTTCGTGGATTTCAAACACGCTCCCAGAGTTAAGATCCAACGAGGTATTACGGCAGCAAAATATGAAAGTTGCAAAGTAAGAATGGTCAAAAACTAATATTCACTTGGCTAAAATTTGTCCGTTTACCGGGTAGACGAAGAGATAAAGCGTTAAAAATAAGAAAATTTTTATTAGGAAATACAACCCTTGTTTTTAAGTTTTCCTAGCTTGGTCTAACCGTGTTTTTTACAGGTTTTTACCTATTTATTTATTTTTTAGTTTTTCTTGTTATATTTCTATTAACATTCAGTAAAAAGAAATACTTATAGTGTTTAATGGAAATGTGAATAGTTTAATAGTTATATCACGAGAAGCTTCTGGTCATAAAATAAGGAAGAAGTATAAGTAAATTATTACGTAGTAGTAATAAACAGTTTTAAACACCGAGAAAAATGCGAAGTGAACCCTTTGATCGTTATTTGATCATCCGTTGTAATTAAATTGGCTCGGGAGAATGTCTAATGGAATTTTGGGTACTACTTGACTGAATGTCTGATGCTATGCGACTGAATCTCGAGTGCACTGCGACGAAATGTCGGATACTATCTGTCTGAAAGTCGGGTGCACTGCGACAAATTATCATATGATATCTGTCTGAATGTCGGGTGCACTGTGACGAAATGTTGGATGCTATTTGACTGAATGTCGGGTGCACTGCGACGAAATGTCGGATACTTACTGTCTGAATGCCGGGTGCGCTGCGACGAAATTCGGATGCTCTTTGACGGAATGTTGGGTGCACTGCGACGAAATGTCGTATACTATCTGTCTGAATGTCGGGTGCACTGCAACAAATTATCATATGCTATGTCTGAATGACGGTTGCACTGCGACGAAATGTCGGATGCTATCTGACTGAATGCCGGGTGCATTGTAGCATTGCAGTGTAACATAGCCGGGTACTGCGACAGAATGTCGAGAGCGGTTTGAGGAAATGACGGGTGTACTCTAAAAGAAGTGCTGTCTAATGGGATGTGGATGTGGGTGTACTATGGAAGAATGTCCAGGGCTCTCTTACTGAATACTGAATGCCGGGTGCACCTGACAGGATGACGGAGTCAATAGTGAAGAATGTACAGGTCCATCCGAATGGACAAATGTAATGACTAATGACTAAATCTGGGGTACTGTGCTGGGGATGGCGGACATTTGGGGCACCTTAGCTCATCTTTATCCCATTTGCGGCCATTACTTTGGCCCACTTCTAAATACGTCACTCGTCACTCTGCGCCATTGGCTAAGATGTTTGATAAACAGAGTACGTATGAAGTCCAAGTCTATTCATGCAACAGTGTAGGCAATGGAGGAAGTGGCAACGGTGGCTATTCTTCATTAGCATTTGGTTTTATTGAAGTATTTTATTAAAATATTCTAACCTTGGTTAGTAGCACAATTTTTCTTTTTCAAGGGGGCTGCCACCCCCTTGGACCCCTGCTGAGGGGTACAATGTATTTGTTCTTTAGGGCAATAGCAAGTGTGAAATGAAATCATAATTCTCATTGCACATTAACTGTGCATTGATACATTGAGGTAAGTGAAACAATTTATTGCATTTTCCACAGTATTGTTGCACTGTAACTAAGGAAATTAACCAATTTCTTACTAAACAAATGGCAATTCGATTCTTCCGGTTGCTACCGCTAAAGTTGACCTCGGACAGGTCTGTAGAGCTAACGCAACCTGCTTCGAAGAATTCTCTACATTTTTCATACTACACTTTTTGCCCAGAAGTTGTTAGTTTCTGAGATATCTGGAGGGACAGATTTTGGAGGGGGTGTTAAATGCATATACCGGTTGTAAACCGGTAGCTGACCCAAGGTGTTTGGAAACACGCTGCGGTCACTACAGGTCTACCCGTTTATAGTCGTTTGGTCCCGGACCATAGAAAAAACCTTTGGTACTGCTAGGGTTAAAACAAATTTTCTGAAACTCTAATTAGCATCAGATGTGTTTTGTAGTATGTGTAATTTTTGTTGCAAACACTAAAACCCCTTATTAAGGCTTATTCGTAATGTCAACCATTTTTTCGTACGTTTGGTTGACGCTGGAAAGTGTATATCAAAGGCAGCTGACTGAGTTAGAAAAATTTGGTTGACGCAACATCAGCATACGCGTGGTTGGCGGTATGTAAAATGTTGGCTGCCTTCATTTGCGCGTTTGGATGACTTAGCCGACTGCTGGCTGGCTTCAATACCAATGGTTGCTATTACGAATATCGCTTATTTCCGCATTTCAAAGTCCCAAAAAAGGTGCAATAGATATTTTAATTTTGTTTTAACAAATTAGCACAGGTATTGTATAAAAATTAAAAGGATTCACTTTGAAAATTACCAAAATAAGAGTACTAAATTCTAGAGTACACATTATCCCACCGTAATGTGCAATTAGAGAAAGACTTTGGGAATAATGTTTGCGTTTTATAAGGTTTGTACTCTAATCATAAAAGCACTATAACTATTTTAAATGTTCAGTATTAACTGTACAGTACACGTACGGTTCAAATGTTTTGGTTTTCCACGAAACTGTTTTTTGCTGACCATGTATTAGTTGCTATGTTTCCGTTATGTGATACGGTGTTTTTATTCAGTGCACAATTTTCAGACTAATTCGTATCGTTTCATCTCTGGTTACGCCTTATTCTCCGTTCTTACCTGATTTCCAAAACTTTTAAGTCTGCATTGCATGAAAATTAAATTCTTAGTTTATTGAGAAAGTATTTTTCCTCAGTTGATCACTATTGGGACATTTATGAAGAATATTATGCAATGAAAAGTGATGTCAATAACAATTACCGTTTGTTAACCTAAGGTTTAAATGTTAATGATTTGGAAAAAAATTATATCATGGACAATACGTTTGCAGTATCATTTTGTACGTATATTGTAATGCATATTTGAATTTTAGAAGCCATTGTCTTGATTGTCAACAAAATACTAAAATGATTTTTAGTATATATATTATTAAGTTATAGTATTTTTACGGTATAGTATTTTATTACGTTGTAGTAAATTATAATTAGCGGAATTAGGTAATGCTGCACTGCTGCACTGTTATAATGCATTTTATATGCAGAGACAGTGAGTAAAAACGATAAAGGTATTGCATGATGTTTTCACAATCACCTGCAGTAAGTATAAAACAATTACTATTGATGTTATTGATTGTTCCAATTTTACTTGGCTTTCGCATGTTTTGGAAAAGTTGCTTAAGAATTAGTTGTTAAATTAGGCAAGAACATGTAATTTTCAGGGTAGTACTAATCGCATCATCTTTGATTGGTACAAACTTTTACTATTTATACCTGTTTTCTCTTGTGAAACGCCATATTTTCTCTAGACGATCTACTTTACTATTTAAAATGATACTTTGATACTAGTGAGATGTCGTAAAACTTATGAAACGTACTGTACACATAATTTAGAAACTAAGGTCACAATGCAATTTTTTATAAATTGCATACAGTACGTTATTCTCGATATATGCTGTATTTTATCAGGCCAAATCTTGGACAGAGACATTTCTCTTAGAAACGTTGAGCCTGAGCCAACATGACAAATAAGCTGAAAATAAACCGAAAGTCAAAAAAACCTAAAATACGTCCAAGTAATTGGTCGAAAGCTAAAAAATGTGTCATTTTTCTTGTGAAAATGGCCAACTTCTTCGGCGCTTTTCCAGCCATTTATGACAAGAAGAAAAGTGCATTCAGGAAATCAAAATTAATTATTGATCGTTGCAAGCATCACACTGTAACTCTATTATGGATTGCACTAGCCACGTTTTACACGATTCAGTTTGCGATGATATCCTTAGAAGGCAGAAAATCCTTTTATTATGGAATGAGTTTCTTTCTCACCTGCAATTTGTGGATAGCACTAATTTGCAATCTATTACTGCTATTTCAGTTGGATAACTTTTTGCAAGTAGCAAACAATGTTGACCGAATTATGGACCTCTTTAAAGGTAATTAATACCCACGGAAAAATAAAATTTGTATTTTTGCTTAAGAATTTAATAATTGAAATTGAAAAAACCTAAGATTAGCATTAAAGTTTTTTTTAAGAATACGACTAACAATATATCTCTTAGATTTGTAGTATCTAAGAATTTGGAATTATTTACCACATATTTTGTGGTTTCTCATTTCATAAATCACGATTTCTTTTCTTTGAATAGATATTTACTATTTTCTGAATTCTAAATCATTATAAGTCAAATATTTATAATTTTATCGGTGATGCGAATAGATTTTTCAGAAATTCCTGCTGTAATATGAGAAAATAAATTATTTTTTCTCCTTTTTTAGCGGAGTACTGTGACACTGACACCAAAATCGACATGCCAATGAAAGACCTCTTAACCATCCAATTTGCAACCGCTCTAAGTTTTGTATATCCACTGTTGATTGAAGTATTTTACATCATTTGCTTCGATCTCCCTGTATTTCCTTTTGGAATGTTGCCTGCAGAATGGGGATACTGGAAACTTGGAATTGGAATTCCCTTTGGAATAATCGTTTGGTGGTTATATTCCGCTTATTGGATAACAGTTGCATATTTGTTCATTTTTGCTATTACGACGAATAGATACTTCCACACTCTGGGCAATGAATTGCAGTAAAATGCATTAACACAATAATAATGTACCCATAACTAAAATAAATGGCGCACTTAATTTTTGATTGACTTTTATTTAGATTCGGAAAATCAAATTATTGGACGAATGCTGATTTTCGTAAGCCCAGCATATTCACACATTTCCACATAATTTTGACTCTGCAGTTACAATTCCTTCAAGATATTACAGCAGATATACTCCAGCCAAGTTCAGTGTTTGTCAATAGAATCGTAATTATGACAAATGTATTATTGTGGAAATTTGGTTCCCATATGCCAGCCGTCAACGTAATACTATTTGTCTCCTTTTCATTCTTCACAACTTCCTTCTGGATCATCCTCCTAAAAGTACTCTACAACACATCCAACAGTGTAAATGGCACTACAAAAACCATTTCTTCGTTTACTTCGAAAAATGCCACAGAAATCTCTTCTATGAAGAAATATCAAGCAGCTTGTAAACCATTTTCTTTCCGAATTGGTCATTACACGAAAATCAACAAAAGAAGCACCCCAAAGTTTATTTTAAATGTCACCCGTGGCACAATTAAACTTATCATGAGTTTTTGATCTGTAATTACAAAATATTGGACAACCCTATGGAAAGACATTACAAAAATAATTGCCTTTAATATTGTTGCATTGATATAATATATGTAATCCTAGGTAGATGGTAAGCAATAAAGCAATATTCATACAGTAAGTGGCAAACAGACATTGGTCTTCATATTTATGTGTGTGACACAATAACATTTGCTCGTGTATGTACGTGACTAATGATCAATTTGAATGAACTCAAAGATTGTTTTATATTGTGAATAGAACGTAGACTTAACTTACTCATAATAAGAAAATAAGACTTTACTCAAATCCCTGAGATGTAAAATAAATAAACCTCTGAGAGATAAATTAATTTGGAATTAAAAGAGGAAAAACAATTATTTTTTGCAGAACATACTGCACACATATAGAAGTAAAAATACACAGGACCTTTACATAACATATCTTCTTAATTGTAATTGTTATTAATACTAATTTTTTCTTTTAGATTCGGAGCGTTATGCTACTTGACCGATTCAGATCTTCGAACCCCCCGATCATGTCGTCGTTCGTCTTCACAGAATTGAACGATTATTGTTGGAAATGAGCCAAGAGATCGTAAGAGTCTCCCTCCAGTCCAGCCGATTGGTTTCATGGTCTGTCGTGGAATTATGCTTAGAAATCTTTTAATACGAAAGCATGGTTCAGAAATGTCAAAATTCAATGTTTCACTATTCATATTTACTGCACTTTTCGCAGGTACAGCGTGGTATATTGAATTAACGCTTTTCAGTAATGCATCCAACGCTGCAAACGCCTTAACAAAATCCATATCATTATTTACTTCTAACAATCAGGCAGATATCTTGTACGTGAGAAAATATCGTACCTCTTGCAGACCTTTTGCATTTTTGGTCGTAGGCGACTACATGAAAATTAACAGAACGAGTGCTCAAGATTTTGTCTTAAGCTTTACTCGTGGCACATTCAAACTTACTACTAATTTATAAATATGGAAATGTGGACAAAAACCACCATAATATTATTATTTTATTAGTTGCAAAATAAATTATGCCACCAGTAGCAAAATACATGCTTTACATTTTTATCATGTGACTTCTCTTTTTGCACTATACGGTTAACTCGCAGAATTCTAAACGTAAAAAACCAGAAGGTGAAGGTTGGGCACTGAGACTTAATACCTGTTAGGTTTGCCCGGCGCAATTGGAGAGACGTAGATATTGTACATGAAGGACGAAAGGAAGCGCGTGTCATGTCAGAAGGAAGAAAATGGGAAAAGTGCATTAAAAGATTGGCAAATTCTAGCTGCTTCTTCTGTTTCCAAAACTATTTATAAGAATGTAAATTTGTAATGGGCAAAATCTCTAAAACTACATAGTATTCTAATGTACATTTACCAAGGTTTGTGCATGTAATCATTGACTATGCTATCTAAAATAAACTCCCTCATTTAAAACATAATTTTGAAACACAAAAAATATAGAACGCTTGAAGTAAATCACGATAAGGCAGTGGAATGTGTCAATTTATGCCAACCTCGTGTTGTGTATAAATATCCTATATCCTTTATTGTAAGATTTCCCCAAAAAATAATTTAAAGATTTATTCCAAGAATTATCAGTTTCAACAACCCAATGCAACATCCCAATACATCAAAATTTTGAACATATTCAGAGATTCTGATGATCTCAATGAAATGAATTGTTGAGTTATTGTGGAATCAAACTCGCTGACACACACGGACAAACTCAAACCATAAAGCAGAAGCAAAGTTTCACCACTTTATTTGTGGACCTCCTCAGTATTTCTATGAATAACAAATGATGTTAATGTATGTTAATGTACTACAAATATATATGAAGGACGAAAGGAAACGCGTGCCAGGAAGGAAACTACGGGAAACCTGGATTCCATGGTTTTAATATTTCTAGCAACTTCAGTCGCTTTCTATTAAACGTTTGCAAACTATGAAGTAAAATGCAAAATCTCTAATCACGGATATTATTATACTTAGTCTATTATTCTGCACTATACATATACCGAAGAATAATTCAGTCTGTTCGTGTCACCACTTACTAAAATCACATAAAAGGGATCCTCCACATCTGGAATAAGGAATATAAAACGTTGCAGTAATAATCATTAGTTATTGCTCACTAAACCCAAACTGTAGAAAACATGCATCTTCCATATTTCCATAGAAAAACTCTAAAACAGTCAAACTCTAAAAAACGCAAATTAAAAGTAAGCAATTTTGAGAAGGCTATAGAATGCACAATATTAATTGCCAAAGTTGCAAACATTTTAGGAGCATTTCCAGCAGTATATATAAAGGAAAGGAAAATATTTGTGAAATCTCCATCATCTTACGATCTTTGGAGACATTACTTAACACAGAGCTGGGATAATCTAGATTACGGATTAATGGATTATTAATCCGATTACGGATTAAGTAATCCGTAATCCATAATCCAATAGTTCAATCCCTTAAAAATTAATCCATAATCCATAATCCCATATTTAATCAATTTATACAATAATCCGTAATCCATAATCCAACATTTTATCAATTTGTAAAGTAATCCGTAATCCACAATCCCATATTTCATCAATTTGTAAAGTAATCCTTAATCATGATTAGGGATTAAAGACCATGGTCTGGAGGTTCCATTGTTGAGAGGCATCAGTGAATATTGTTAATTTTTCGATACATTGTAGACTATTTCTCAATATTCAGTAACATTTTTCATTAAAGTCAATTAAGGTGGGTCCTGCTGGTCTCCAAAGTCACGATTTTTTTCTGTTCTTTACACATTTCGATGTGTATTTTGAGCATCCTTTGGCCTACAGACAGGGTTTATATGCCATTCGACGCATAATGCAATGTAGAACAGTAATTACCACCTACTTGGGGGGAAACACCCTGGCCCCAAAGTGGGCGGATCTCATTCGTACTTACTAAGGAGGTTCCTAACCTAGCGTTATTGTAAGCATTCAAATATTATCTCACAACATTTGACTGAGCCTTTGGTCTCATAAACTGGGCTCACATACTATAAGTATGTGATCCCAGTTTTTCAGACATTCCTAATAAGATCATATCTTAATAACGCTTTAAAATAATTCTTTCAAATTAATTTTTTATAATTCGAGCATTGAAATACCATCCTTCAATCTAAAGATGAGCACTGTCTGACCTTTGACCACCGAATGAAAAATGAAAGATGTTTTTACATTTTTGATGATGTATGTACAATATCATACGCATTTTGTACATTATTAGTAACCAAACTGTCATCACTACCAATTGTCCACTTTCCAACATCGCTTTACCGATTTATTTCTATTTTCAATTCAATTTATAGAATTAAATTGCACGGCTTTCTTTCCACTTTAATCCATAATCACCCAAGTAATCTGGATTAATAATCCCAATCCAATTTTAATCCCAGCAATAGAATAATCCGTAATCCGTAATTCTAATCCAGGATTTTAACCCTTTTAATCCGTAATCCCTAATTCTAATCCAGAAATTTAATAATTTTAATCCGCAATCCGTAATTCTAATCCCGAATCTAAAAATTTTAATCCGTAATCCGTAATCCCAACCTCAAATTGCATTAATCACCCAGCTCTGCTTAACAACTGCTATCTGGCTAATACCCGTCACTTTCTCAACGGTGCAACTTGTTTTTCGTACATTAGCAGGAGATGTTTCCTTTTATTATATCATGTGCTTCGCATTTACTTGTGCAAATTGGATAGGGTTCATCATCCAACTTCTACTGTTTTTTAAATTAGACATGATTTTATTATTAATCAATGAATTCAATAGCAATAGAAAATGTTTTCAAGGTAAGTGAAATTTATGGCATTACTACATAATTAGTGTAATTTTATTTATTTTCAAAATTTCGTATTACGATTTCTTCAATTAAACTGTAAATTACACAATACTAAAACAATTCGAAAGCGAAATATCTGAAATTTTATTTTTGGTACAGAAAAATATTGTAAGAAGGATCAAGATATGGACCTCACTTTGCGAGATTCCGTACTCGCTCAAAGTATAACGGCCATGTGTTTTATTCACCCTAACTTGATTACGTTATCCCATGCATTTATCTACCATCTACCGATACATCCCTATGGATCGATGTCCGAAGAACATCGACACATCGGAGTTGCAATTGTCTACGGAATTATGGTTTGGTGGACATTTTCCTGCTTTTGGTTAATACTCGGATTTATATGCATAAATATGGCTGTGGGAAGTCGATATTTGCATTTTTTCGGCAGAGAATTAAAGTAATTTATAATTTATATTACCTATTCATTAAAACATAGACATACTTACAGCAGGATTACATTAAGCGATATATACAAGTATACTTTTCGTAGATTCGGAATGCCAAATTACAGGACACAACAAGCTTTGCGGACACCTCGCCACTTTGTGCATTGGCATATGGTCATTATGTTGATACTGAAAAGGATCCAAGAAATATCAGAATTTTTTTTCCAGCTCATTTATTTTATTATCAACAGAACGGTCTTGATGATAAATTTGGTATTATTGAAACACTACACCGATATACCAGCTTTTACTGCCTTGTTGATCTTTTCCTATTCAGTCCTGTTATCTTCCCTTTGGTGTCTTGTATTGTTCCTGTTCACAATTCAGTCCGAAAGCATAAATGGCATTGCAAAATCCATTGAGATTTTATTTACCTCTAAAAATACTTCTGACGTCGTTTACATGAGGAAATACCACGCCTCATGTCCGAAATTCGTTTTCCGAATCGGCAATTACGCAAAAATCACTAAAAGGAGTGCACCCAATTTTTTGTCAAGCTTAAGCCGGGGCACTGTAAAGCTATGCATAAGTTTTTAGTTTTAATTCTCCTCTATACTACCTGCAATTCTATTGCAGGTAGTAGAATAGTGTTTTAGAAAACTGAAATGAGTGGCTAAAGCGGTATAACTCATTGTATTCTTTCCAAATTAGCAAAAATTGTTTCTGCTGACCTAAAAGTTTCCTTACTTACCTTTAGCTTAGCAAAAGATTGAGTCCGAAGTTTTACTTATTGATGGACTCAACAAGAAAGATTATGTTAGAATGCTGATGGCTTATGTTAAAATATAAGCCAAGGGCTGAAGTTACAGTTACATAAGTTTTTGTAGAATTTTGAGAAATAGTTTAAGTCTAACAAGAAAGCATTCTTTAAACTACCAAACTTGTAACGCTTTCTAAGCATAGTGTCTAAACACAGCGTCCACCATTAGGTACACCAGATAGCATTTGAGATGTTTTTTTATGAATATACATGCCCCATATACCTATAAAAATACCAATGTAACAATACTCCACATTTCACTTGTTCAGGAAATAAAATAAATTGTTTGAATAAATTGAATTTTCATGTTGTTTGGCATTGGCATTGAAGTTTCCATTTCATCAAGTAAAACTTGTACAACGAACCATATAATATGTTTGTAACCTAAAAGAACAGAAACTATCCTTTATTCAAAGACATTGTAGTATGCACGACAAATGCAATACCCCTGCGAAAGTAATAATACTTTATTTACAAACACATCGAGAGCCTCTATCTCAAAAGCTGAACATTGCCATTATCAGTTTCACCAATGAAAATCATTTGTGTTTTAAAGTTCATTCCAATAGTTAAAATTTTGGGCTTAGAGAAGTCAATCTGCTCGCAATATTTAAGGGAAATGAAATGTATATTATTTTTCCATCCTTCTGGTATGTTACTTTAAAAATCTGGACAGGAGAGGATACGCTTATTACTGTGTAGAATCAATGACTATTATAGAACTCTTGAGTTATTGTGGAATTAGGCTTACTCTCAATCGCAGACAATTCCAATGAATATAATGCAGAGCTCTCCTACGTTGAATTTCTTTAATTTGTATGAACAACTACATGATATGTTAATGCAGCGCACATATGTCCTGTATTACTTTGCATAGTGAAGCCACTTTGAAGGACAAAAAGAAACGCGTGCCAGGTCGAGTATTTGGCAAGGTAGATATATATATATAGTGATGCAATTAAATGATAAGGAAAATTTAAAATTACTACTTGGCGAAAGATTTATAAGTAAAGGATATTTTGTTGGTGGTACATATTTCTTAAACATATTCCTTTGGTGGTTTTCAACAAATATATTGGTAGGTTCATCCGATCACTGAATATGCCAGTTATGAAAATTTCCATTCTTCAAACTGTAATTTCAAAATACAAAAAATATAAAAAGCTAGAAACAAATCGCGAAAAGGTTTTGCAATGCCTTTTCTATATTATAAAAGCTGCAAATATTTTTGGAGCATTTCCAGCAGTTTATCACAAAGAAAAACAAATTTTTGTCAAGTCAGAATCAAATTTCGATTTGGGGAGACACTATTTCACAACGGCGCTTACATTAGTTAGCATTGCGCTATTCAGTTCCGAATTCATTTGCTTGGCTTTGGCAGGAGACAATTCTCTATATTATGGAATGTGTTTCGTACTAGCCTGTATGCTCTTGCTAGCAATTTGCAATCAGTTGGCGCTCTCTTTTTATTTGGAGGACGCCTTGTTATTGCTAAACAATATGAATCAAGTAGTGGAACAGTTTCAAGGTTAGCGCATCTTTAGTGAATTTTACAAGCATTATAAATATCTTAAAATTTGCAAATTAATATTTTTATGCTTGGTGAATATTTTTATAGTGAAATATTGCCACAAAAATAAGAAGATTGATTTGCCTTTGCGAGATTTGCAATTTTGTCAATTTATGTTATTTCTCATTGTCGCTGAGCCTTGCAGCGTTGT
The DNA here is from genome assembly GCA_020352615.2 of Yoshiicerus persimilis. NCBI lineage: Eukaryota > Metazoa > Arthropoda > Collembola > Entomobryomorpha > Tomoceridae > Yoshiicerus > Yoshiicerus persimilis. The sequence goes on from JABJWA020000045.1 coordinate 36,524, forward strand.
CATATTCTACATTGGTATCTACGATCAACCGATATTTCCCTATGGACAACTAGCGGACGAAAATCAATATATTGGAGTTGCAATTGCAGGTGGAATTCTATGCTGGTGGCAATGTACTGCTTATGTTTTAGTTACGGCATTCCTAATGATTTTTGCTGACGTCGGATACCGACAAGTGCAAAGTGTTGGAGAGCAGCTCAGGTAACTTATACTTAAATTCAAGAATAGTGTACGAGCACTGTTTGTTTCTAATAATCAAAGTAACAATTTTGTGGAAAATAGATTAAATTAGTATGATGGACGAAAAATTAAATGAAGTTGAATAAAAGTCTATGTAGATCGTAAAATTTGACACAATTAAAATTTTACCACAAAAACAATGTTTGCTAACTTGTTTGCAAAATCGATGAAAAATTAAATGCTTATTAATATAAAATTCAATGCTTGTTAATTTAAAGTTCAATGTTTTTAATGTGAATGCTTCTCAAAATAGACAGAAAGGATTTTGAGTTATAAATTAATCAAAGTTTATCTCAACTCAAATCGAAATCAGGAGTTTGGAAATTCCCATTCATGATATCTACACAGTACTATTGATACACGATGAATGTACTTAGTTTTACAATAATTTTTCACTGTTACTATATTTTAGATTTGGAAAGTCAAACTACTTGACCCATTCAGTTCTGCGAACTCCGGATAATTTTGTTCGCTTACACACAATTGGAAGACTTCTGTTTGGAATTTGTCAAAATATCGCAAGGGTCTCCTACCAGGCAGTCGCCTTCATGACCTATCGTGGAATCTTATTCACAAATCTTTTAATATGGAAACATGGCTCACAATTGTCGCCAATCAATGTCTCAATTCTAATATTATTTGTACTTGTAGCCGGTACATTTTGGTATATTGCTTTAATCATTTCAAGTAAGGTATCCAGTAATGGAAATGCCATCACAAAATCTATATCACTATTCACCTCTAAGAATGGTGCAGACATGGCTTATATGAAAAAGTATAAAATGTCTTGTAGGCCCTTTGTATTCATGATAGGAGATTACATGAAGATTGGCAAAAGGAGTGCCCCTGAATTTGTCTTGAGCCTGACTAGAGGCACATTGAAACTACTCATGAATTTCTGAATTGGGAAACCTGCAGCAAGAAAACGTCCATTTCTGACCTTTAATTTTTTTTAAAAATGAAAAATTGAGAGTCTGAATTGCTTGGAGTATAATCACCTGTTGGGGACCATCATCATGAATCAGATACATCTAGTAATGTACAGAATTTCAAAAGTGGGAACAAATTTGTATCTCGATCACAATAATTTTTGAGTTATTGGGCAATCAAACTAACTAACTAACACAGACAAACCAAATTCGTAAAGCAAAGCAGAGTTCTTCTACTTTATAGGAGGATCTCCTAGGAGTTTTATGAAAAATAATGATATCACTAAGTTAATGCACGAAAAGTATACATGAAGGACACAAGGAAGCTCGTGCCAGGAGGAGGGAAATGGAGAAAGTGGATTAAAAAATTGGGAAATTCTACTTGCTTTGGTTGCTTTCAGTACTAACTATATAAGAATGTTTTACAATGGCCAAGACCTCTAAAACTACCTAATGTTGTAATGTACATTTACTTAATTCGTTTATAAAAAAGCAGTTAATATAATAAAAAGAAAAGTTTTGAGCTTTACTCGTTACTAAAGAGTTCTTAGTAAGAACTGTCTACAGAAATCGTGTTTGGTTTTCTACAAAAGAATAGAAGAATAATACAATGTCATATAGTCATATCTCATGTCGACTAGCGCAAACATGTTAGCTGCAGTATATTCCGTATTTCAAAACATAATTTGGAATTTCAAAAAATACAAAGCGCGTGAAAGAAATCACGATAAGGCTTTGCAATGTATCATGTGCATTGTGAAAATGGCTAATATCTATGGAGCATTTCCCGTAATTTATGACAAAAAGAAACGAATTTTTGTCAAGTCGAAATCAAATTACGATTTGGGGAAGCATTACTTCACAACTGCACTTTCTATAATTCCCATTACAATATTCACAATTGAATTCATTCGTTTGACATTGGCAGGAGACAAACGGGTGGATACAACGTTATAAAGTTGTCACCAGAGAGTAATCCACCATATTAAGTTATGAAGTTGTATACTTTCTGTGTAAATATTAAATTTCGCACCATTCTGCTGATAGAGTTATCAGCAAAATTGGCAGCTTATTGTTGTTCTATGCAGACAACTTAATGGGGAAAAATGCAAACTGCATCCGACTTATCAGCACTGTGGTCCCAACTCCATCCATTTCCTAGCATTATCTAGATTTAGTAATACTAGTATCTATATCTGTGGCAGGAGATGACTCCATTTATTACGGAGTGTGCTTTCTAGTGTCCTGGGGTCTTTGTACCGCATACCTGCTGTACCTGCACCTTTTCTTTTACTTGGAGGATCACTTAATATTGTTTAACAATATGAACGCCATCATGGAAGATATTCAAAGTTGGCATGTTTACTATTTGTTTAAAGAAGTTATTAATAGATTCAAATTTTAAAATTTTATGAATATATAAGAATTTTATTTTAATATTAACAGCGGCTTACTGTGGCAAGAATAAGTGTCCTGACTTGTCCGTCCAAGATTTGGCAATTTTCCAATGCCTCATAGCTCTCATTTTCGTTCACCCTTTTCAGGTTGCCTTACTCTACTTCTACATCTACGATCAACCAATATCTCCGTTTGGACAACTGCCAGAAGAATATCAATTCACAGGATTGGCGATTGCAGGGGGTATTATAGTATGGTGGCTATTTACAGCTTATTGGCTCATAGCGGTGTTTCTAGCAATTGTAGGGGCTGTGATATATCGTCAATATCAAATTATTGGAAATGAACTAAGGTATATTTTGCATAAAATAAATATCGCCAGCCATGGAGGAAAACTTCAGTTTCTTAATTATAATCGTTAACTAATTCTATATTTTGTTTTCTTTTAGATTCGGAGGGTCAAACTACTGGACTCATTCAAATCTGCGAACTCCTCACCATTTTGTTCGCCTCCACAGCATTGGACGAATATTGTTGGAAATCAATCAAGACATCATAAGGGTCTCTTTCCAAGCGATTGGCTTCATGATCAACCGTGGAATTATGCTTGCAAACCTTTTAATATGGAAACATGGTTCACAAATTTCAACATTCACTATTTCACTGCTTATAATTTCTGCACTTTTTGCAAGCATACTATGGTATATTGCCCTAACTCTTATAAGTAATGTATCCAATATTGCCAACAAAGCCACAAAATCTTTGCCATTATTTACGTCGAAGAAACCTCAAGAAATCTTGTATATGAGAAAATATCGTATCTCATGCAGGCCCGTTGTATTCATGATAGGTCACTATAAGAAAATTAACAGAACGAGTGCCCAAAATTTTCTCTTGAGCATTACTCGAGGCACATTCAAGATGTTCAAGAGTTTATGAAAATGGAAATCTGATTAACCCTTAATAAACACAAAAGTCGAATAATCATATTTAAGTATCGCATAATCTATAGTATATCTATGAGTGTCATACTTAACTTCAAAGTAAATTAAATATAGGTTTCAAAATAAATGATTCAACTAATGATAAACTATTATTGTACATTTATTCATCATCTGCTTTCACTTTGCTTTTCCCACTGATGGTACTCCAGCAATTCTTCAGCAATTAAATAAGGTAAGTACCTCTGAAAAGGGACCAAAATTTTACATTGAAACAATTTTTTTCAATAACAAAGTCGGCAATCAAAAATCTGGAAAACAAAAATACTTTCATAGGGCCCGGAGAAGAACAAATCGGTCTCTATCCAGCAAACAAAGATTCTGATTGTAGAAAAATGTGTTTTATGAGGTGCTTGTATTCCATGGAAAGTGAAATGACAGACCATGCACAACCCCAGAGCCCATTGCAAAACCCACAGGAAGATTTTTAAAATAGCAAAATAAGTCATTTTCAAAAGCGATAAATATTAGTGTGCGTAAAATTGTAATAAAAAATTTAATAATCTAGAACTTCAAAAGGTGTCCCGGAATCTTTTATGGTTCATATTCAAACATTAAATTGTTCCAGTATTTCTCTTGAAAATTCACATTAAGCATTATTGGGCAATTGCATTCCTAAACCCACATTTTTAAAGCAACCATACACAGCGCTTTTAGCATGGTTTTCATATTATTAGCATTGAACTTTCTATTTCTTCGTGTAAAACGTCATAGAGGCTCATATGTATGTTTGCAACCTAAAAGAACTAGAGGAATTATTTTTCAAAATGTCATAACTCAAATATCATACCTTTATATGTAATAAAATTTAATCCAACCCTGTGTTGTTTATAAATCTCCTATATCTTTATTCCAAGATTTTCCCCATAAATGCTTCAAAGATTTATTCCAAGACTTATCAGTATCAACAAAAAACATATAAAATAATTTACTTCACCTTCGTTTTATGTATAAATCTTGCATCTCCTATTCCAAGAATTATCAGTTTCAGCAAAAGAGATTCGCCAGTAAGTAAAATTTAGAACAGATTCGGATGATCTCAATGAAAAGAATTCTTGAGTTATTGTGGAATAAAAATCGCTGACACACACAGACAAACGGATTAACCCAAACCATGAAGCAGAGTTTCGCCGTTTTATTTGTGGACCTCCTCAGTGTTTCTATAAATAACTAATGATGTTTTGGTAATGTACTACAAACATGTATGAAGGACGAAAGGAAACGCGTGTTAGGAAGGAAACGGGAAACCTGGATTCAGTGATTTCAATATTTTTAGCAACTTCAGTCTCTTCTAATGCTAAATAAAACTATAAAGTTATATGCAAAATTTCTAAATACGGATATTATTATACTTGGACTATTATTGTGATGTGCATTTAATTCGTCGATAATGGAATTAGATGAAAACGGATAGGTAATAAGTCTTACTTAGCGAAGCGAATCTAGGTAAAGAAAACTACCTGTATCCATTAAAATATTACTACTACACAGAAGAATAGTTCAGTCTTACCGTGTCGCCACTTATTAAAGTCACATAAAAATGATCCTGTAACTTCTGGAAAGGCACATAGAACATTACAGTAATAATCATTAGGTATTGCTCCCTGAACCTAACTGTAGGAAGCATGCATATTCAATATTTCCAAAGAAAAATGGAGCCAAGCTCTAAAAAACGTAAATTAAAATCAAGCAATCTTGAAAAGGCAATGAAATACACAGTCCTAATTGCCAAAGCTGCAAATTTTTTTGGAGCATTTCCAGTAGTATATGTAGAGAAAAGGAAAATATTTGTGATCTCTCCATTCTCTTTCGATCATTGGAGACATTACTTAACAATTGCTATCTGGCTAATACCTGTCACTTTCTTGACAGTGCAACTTGTTCTTCGTACATTAGCAGGAGATACTTCATTTTATTATATCATGTGCTTCACATTTACTTGTGGTATCTGGATAGGATTCATTATTCAATTGCTACTGTTTTTTAAATTAGACATGATTTTATTAGTAACCAATGAATTCAATAACAATGCAGAACGCTTTCAAGGTAAGTGAAATTTATGGCATTACCTAAACATAATTAGTCGTAATTTTATTTATGTCCATAATTTATAATTTCATATTACGATTTCTTTAACGAAACTGTAAATAACACATACTAATACAATTCTAAAGTGAAATATCTGAAATTTGATATTTTTGTACAGAAAAATATTGTAAGAAGGATCATGGTAATGGTATTGACCTCACTTTGCGAGATTCCGTACTCGCCCAAAGTATTACGACCATGTGCTTTATCCACCCTTCCTTGATTACTTTATCCCATGCATTTATCTACGATCTACCCATACATCCCTATGGATTGATGCCCGAAGAACATCGACACATCGGATTTGCAATTATCTACGGAATTATGATTTGGTGGACATTTTCTAGCCTTTGGTTAATACTCGGATTTATAAGCATAAATATGGCTGTGGGAAGTCGATATTTTTATCTTTTCGGCAGAGAATTAAAGTAATTTATAATATATATTACATATTCATTAAAGCATGGACATACAATAGGAATACATTAAGCTATATATAAAAATGGACTTTTCGTAGATATGGAATGCCAAATTACAGAACTCATGAAGTTTTGCGGACACCTCGTTACTTTGTGCATTGGCATATGGTCATTGTGTTGGTGCTGAAGGGGATCCAAGAAATATCAGAATTTGTTCTCCAGCTCATTTATTTTATTATCAATAGAACGGTCTTGATGATAAATTTGTTATTATTGAAACACTACACAGATATGCCACCTTTTACTGCCTTGTTGATTTTTTCCTATTCAGTCCTGCTAACTTGCCTTTGGTGTCTCTTGTTGTTCCTGCTCACAATTCAGTCAGATGGCATAAATGGCATAGTAAAATCCATTGAGTTTTTTACCTCTAAAAATACTTCTGACGTGTTTTACATGAGGAAATATCACGCGTCGTGCCCAAAATTCGTTTTCCGAATCGGCAATTACGCAAAAATCACTAAAAGGAGTGCACACAATTATTTGATAAGCTTAAGCAGGGGCACTGTTAAACTATGCATAAGTTTTTAGTTTTAATTATCGTCTGCAATTCTATTGCAGGTAGTAGAGTAGTGTTTTGGAAAACTGAAATGGGTAGCTAAAGCACAGTTAAGTATAACGTCGGCCTAGATTATACATTCCCCTCATTGTAGGTTTTACAAAATAATATATTTGTGTAGTATATTACATATATTATAAATTTTAAAAATTTGACAACAGTTTCTAAGGAGTCTTTTATATTTTGCATGCAGCAATAATATAATATTGCTTTATGAAAGCGTAATAGTAATAGTATATCTATATCTGTGGCGTTAACAAACATTCTTAAAACTACTAAACCAGCAACGCTTTATAAGCAAAGCGTCTGTCCACCATTAGGTCCACCAGATAGCATTTGAAGTGTTCTTTTTTATGAATATACGTACCCCGCATAAAAATACAAAAATACCAATGTAACAAAGGTTACAATAACCCACATTTCACATGTTCAGGAAGTAAAATAAATAATAATAATAATAATAATAATTGGCTTTATTGACGTGTCAAACATTGTACATTCATTAGCATTACACCAACAAAATCAGTATTCAAATTACAAAGATCACTGCTCTCCCACACAAGACATGCTAAACTACAATGGGAATACCTAATAAACAAATAAATAATATTAATGATAGCCAATTGATGGGACAACAAAAAACATTATGACATATAATTACAAGTCCACAAATCGCTTGAATAAATTGAATTTTCATGTTGTGTGGCACTGGCATTGAACTTTCCATTTCTTCAAGTAAAAGTATTACAGCTAACCATCATGTTTGCAACTTAAAAGAACAAAAACTATTGTTTTGTACGAGCAATGGAATGCCCATTCGATAGTACTAATATTTTATTTACGGACACAAACATGAAACACCCGAATGACAAATCGAATGCCCGCTTACTCAAAGATTAGGCTGAGTCCAGGAACACATTACTTTATTTAACTCCAAAACCTTGGAAAACTTCAGAGCTTGAATGTGTGACTGTAGCTATATACCAGCATTTACCGCACAGTAGTAAAAAGCATCCAGAACTTTTACCTCAAAAGCTGAACATTGATATTGTCAGTTTCACCAATGAGAATCATTTGTATTTTAAAGTTCATTCTAATAATTAAAATTTTGGGTTCAGAGAAGTCATTTTGCTTGCAATATTTAAGGGAAAGGTAATTTATATTAGTTTTCGTCTCCCAAAATTTTCTTCTGACATGCTACTTTAATAATTCGGACACGAGAGTGTGGAAGTCAGTATTGTCTGTCTTTGGAATAATTGCTTGAGGGCAATGTTGGATACGCTTGTTACTGTGCAGAATCACTGACAATAAATTATTTAATTAATGTGGAATCAGGCTCACTTACAAGCACAGATAACGCCAATGCATAAGGCAATCATCAATCAATACATTTTGCAAAAACTTTCGCAGATTTTCAATCCTACGTAGGATTACGTTAATTTGTATGCTTAACTGCTGGATATGTTAATGCAGTGCACATATGTCCTGTATTACTTTGTATATCGAAGCCTTTTTGAAGGACAAAAAGAAACGCGTGCCAGGCCGGGCATTTGGCAGGCAAGAAGATATAAATGTAAATAAAGTGATGCAATTAAATGATAAGGAAATAAAGTTACAGTTATTACTTGACGAAAGGGACTTATAAGTAAAGGATATCCTGTTTGCGTCAAACATATTCCTTCGGTGGTTTTCAATAAATGCATTGGTAGATTCATCTAATCAATGACTCATTGACTATGACAGTAAAAATAAATTCCATCATTCAAACCATAATTTCAAAATACAAAAAATATAAAAAGCTAGAAACAAATCGCGAAAAGATTTTGCAATGTCTTTTCTATACTATAAAGGCAGCAAATATTTTTGGAGCATTTCCAGCAGTTTATCACGAAGAAAAGCGAATTTTTGTCAAGTCTAAATCAAATTTTGATTTGGGAAGACACTACTTCACAACGGCCCTTACATTAGTTAGCATTGCACTATTCAGTTCCGAATTCATTCGCTTGACATTGGCAGGAGACAATTCTCTGTATTATGGAATGTGTTTCGTACTAGCCTGTATATGTCGTAGCTAACGGAGGCAGTCGGTTAGGCATACATGCCTAACTAGATAAAGGGAGATAGCGCAAATGACCTAGGTAACCGGACACAGGGCCCTTAGTTAACCAGACATGCCTCTTTAATTACACTAAAACCCATTTGGGAATAGTTCTTTATGATTCTTATTATATTTGTACTTCAAAATAAATTAGATTAAATGATTTCTCATAATTTAATTTTAGGATAAAATTAACCATAAATGTCATAATTTTAAAGTAAATTACTCATTTCATTGTCAAAATATTATTCTAACTATGTGAATGTAATTGGAATTCCACTTTTTTAATTACTGTGGGTGTTCAAACAATAGATGAATTTTTAGTATCCGAAGACACCTACTTATTATTGGTAGGGGTACTAAGTCTTCTGCTGACGATTACATGTGTTTAGTAATGCTTGTGTTGTGATGTGCCTATGTATTGTGCAGGAATGGGCTAAACGCATGCAATCGTCAGCAGAAGATTTAGTACCCCTACCAATAAGTAGGTGTCTTCGGATACTAAAAATTAATTTATTGTTTGAACACCCACAGTAATTAAAAAAGTGGAATTCCAATTACATTCCCTCGCATTCACATAGTTAGCATAATATTTTGACAATGAAGTGAGTAATTTGCATTAAAATTATGACATTTATGATTAATTTTATCCTAAAATTAAATCATTTAATCTAATTTATTTTGAAGTAAAAATATAATAAGAATCATAAAGAACTATTCCCAAATGGGTTGGAGTGTACTTAAAGAGGCATGTCTGGTTACCTAAGGGCCCTGTGTCCGGTTACCTAGGTCATTTGCGCTATCTCCCTTTATCTAGTTAGGCATGTATGCCTAACCGACTGCCTCCGTTAGCTACGACATATATACCTGCGAGCATTCTGCAGTCATTTGGCGCTCTCTTTTTATTTGGAGGACGCCTTATTATTGCTAAACAATATGAATCAAATAGTGGAACAGTTTCAAGGTTAGTTCATTGAATTTTACAAGCATTGTAAATGTCTTAAAAGTTGCAAATTAATATTTCTATGCATGGTGAATTCTATTTTTATAGTGAAATATTACGATAAGAATAAGAAGATTGATTTGCCCTTGCGAGATTTGCAGTTTTGCCAATATATGTTATTTCTCACTGTCACTGAGCCTTGCAGCGTTGTCATATTCTACATTGGTATCTACGATCAACCGATATTTCCCTATGGACAACTCCCGGAAGAAAATCAATACATTGGAGTTGCAATTGCAGGTGGAATTTTATGCTGGTGGCAATGCACTGCTTATGTTCTAGTTACGGCATTCATGATGATTTTTGCTTACGTTGGATACCGAGAAATTCAAATTATTGGAGAGCAGCTCAGGTATTACTTTTACTTACTAAATTGAAGAATACTGTACGAGTACTTTTTTTAATCGTCAAAGTGACAATTTTGCGGAAAATAAATTAAATTAGTATTAGACGGAAAATGGAAAATGAATGAAGTCGGTTTTATCCAACTTCACTCATTTTTGTCTATGCAGATCGTAAAATTTGACACAATTAAAAAATATGTCCGCAAAAAACGATGCTTGTTAGCATATGCTTGCAAAAACGACGAAAAATTAAATGCTAGTTCGGATATCCCAGTATTAGTGAAATCAATGAAATGAATGTACACAGTATTGACAGTATTATTAATACACGATGAGTGTACCTAGTTTTACAATAATTGTTCACTTTACTATATTTCTAGATTCGGTGGGCCAAACTACTTAACTCATTCAATTCTACGAACTCCCGACCATTTTGCTCACTTCCACACAATTGGAAGACTTATGTTTGAAATTTTTCAAGATATCGTAAGGGTCCCTTCTCAGGCAGTCGGCTTCATGACCTATCGTGGAGTCTTATTCACAAATCTTTTAATATGGAAACATGGCTCACAATTGTCGACAATCAATGTTTCAATTCTAATATTTTTTGTACTTGTAACTACTACATTTTGGTATATTGCTTTAATCCTTTCCAGTAAGGTATCCAGTAATGGAAATGCCATCACAAAATCTATATCCCTATTCACTTCTAAGAGTGGTGTAGACATGGCTTATATGAAAAAGTATAAAATGTCTTGTAGGCCCTTTGTATTCATGATAGGGCATTACATGAAGATTAGCCAAAGGAGTGGCCCTGATTTTGTCTTGAGCCTTACTAGAGGCACATTGAAACTACTCATGAATTTCTGAATTGGAGAAATCTGAAGCAAGAAAACTTCAATAACTCTCCTTTAATATTAAAAAAATAAAAAAATTGAGAGTCTGAATAACCTTTTTGGGTATAATCGCCTATTGGGGACCATTATATAAGGATTTCAGACAAACAGGCAAACCCAATTCATAAAGCAAAGCAGAGTTCTACTTAGTCTACTTTATGTGGACCTCCTAAGATTTTTGTTAAAAAATAAACCATTACAAAACGGATATATCACAGTAGTGCAACTGTAATATCTTGCGTAATTTCAACTTATTTCAAATTATTCAAAAAAGTTTCAATTTATTTCAAATTACTCAAGAAAGTTTCAATTTATTTCAAATTATTTAAAAAAGTTTCAATTTATTTCAAATTATTCAAAAAGGTTTCAATTTATTTCAAATTATTCAAAAAAGTTTCATTTTATTTCAAATTATTCAAAAAAGTTTCAATTTATTCAAAAATGTTTGAATTTATTCAAAAGACGGGTCATTAGCCCAGACTACGACATATAGTGGTCGCCAGTACAGACTGCGACACATACCACAACATACACACAACATCCAATACATACACACATACGTATAGTACGAACAGTTTAACTCCCCCTTTAAGGGGAAGGCGTTGCCCAATTTTGCTCATTTACGAACTTGTTCATAAGGAGAACCTATATTTTCATAATGTGGAAATAGATTGTAAAAAAGTTTAACCGTTCTTGAGTTACAGCGCTATCTCACTAACTAACTGACTAACTAACTAACTCACAGACAGACAGCCCAATCGCATACAGTAGTTGCACTACTGAATAATGATACCACTATGTTAATGCACTACAAGCATAACTGAAGGACGAAAGGAAGCGCGTGGCAGAAGGAAGGAAGTGGAGAAAGTGGATTAAAAGATTGGGAAATTCTAGCTGCTTCTGTTGCTTTTAGTACTAACTATTTATAAGAATGTTTTATAATGGGCAAAACATCTAAAACTACATAATATTCTAATGTGCATTTAATTCTTTGGAAAGAAAGTAGTTAATATAATAAAAAGGAAAGTTTTAGAACTGTACACACTACTTAAGAATTCTTAAAAAGAACAGTCTACATCAAACGTATTGGGTTTTTTTCAAAAGAATAAAAATCTCTTCTTGTAGGCTAGCCCTAGCGTAAACATGTTAGCTGCAATATATTCCGTCATTCAAAACATAATTTCGAAATACAAAAAATACAAAGCGCTTGAAAGAAATCACGATAACGCTTTGGAATGTAACTTAACGGAAGAGAATTAATGTAATTTATAATTTGTATCAACTATTCAGTAAAACATGGACATACAATAGGAATTCATGAAGCTATGTATAAAAATGTGTTTTTTCGTAGATTTGGAATGCCAAATTACAGGACATATGAAGCTTTGCGGACACCTCGTCACTTTGTACATTGTCATATGGTCATTATGTTGATACTGAAGGGGATCCAAGAAATGTTACTGTTCACAATTCAGTCTGAAAGCATAAATGACAGTAAAATCCATTGAAATTTTATTTTTTGTAAAAATACTTCTGGCGTCTTATACATGAAAAAATACCACGCCTCAAGTCCGAAATCCGAATCGGCAGTAGTTACACAAAAATCACTAAAAGGAATACACCCAATTTTTTGTTAAGCTTAAGCCGCGGCATAGTAAGCTAAGCATAAGCCTTTAGTTGTAATTGTCGCTTACAATTGTGTTGCAGGTACCAGAATAGTGTTTCAGAACCCAACAGTTTCTAAAAAATCTTTTATATGTTGTAGCAATAATATAATATTGCTTTATCAAAGCATTAAATTGTTCTACTCATTTTCTGCAATTATATTTACATATATTTTTGTAGAATTTAATTGAGAAATATTTCAAGTCTAGCAGGCAAACATTCTTAAAACTACCAAATCTGCAACGCTTTCTAAGCATAGTGTCTAAACCAACGTCCACCATCAGATCCATCAGATAGTATTTGAGGAGTCCATTTTTATGAATATTATACATGCCCTGACATTCCACATACATGTACAGGAAGTAAAATAAATTGTCTGAATAAATTGAATTTTTGTGCTGTATGGTATTAACATTGAACTTTCCATTCATCAAGTAAAAGCTTTATAGCGAACCATGTATATTTGCAACCTGGAAGAACAAAGTTTCTTTATTCAAAGAAATTATGGTATGTATGGCAAATGGAAAGCCCCTTCGATAGTAATAATAATTTTAGTTTACAGACACATGTGGAAAACCCGGATGACTAATGGAATGCCCGCTTGCTCAAAGATTAGGTTAAGTCCAGGAACACCCTACTTTCCTTAACTCCAAAACATGGGATTTCTTCTGAGGTGTACCTTAAGAATTCGGACACGAGAGATTTGAAATCAGTACTGTCTTTGGAATAAATATTTAGGAGCAATTTTGGATACGCTTTCTACTGTCCAGAATTCTCAGTTTCTCAATGAGAGAATGACAATATACTTTGAGGGAAACTATCCCACCTTAATATAGTGCACACATATCTTGTATTACTTATTGTATACCGAAAGTGTTTTTGAAGGACAAAAAGAAACGCGTGCCAGGCGGGGTATTTGGAAACGCAGGTTACATAAGTATAAAAAAGTGATGCAATTAAATGATAAGGCAAAAATTACAATTACTTGGCGAAGGGGATTTATAAGTAAAGAATATCCGGTTTGTATGAAGCATATTCCCTCGGCGGCTTTCAACAAAAACTTCGGTAGGTACACCCTGTAGGTACACCCACGAATACTATGCCGGTTTTTACGAAAAATTCCGTTCTTCAAACTATAATTTCAAAATACAAAAAATATAAAAATATAGAAACAAATCGCGAAAAGGCTTTGCAATGTCTTTTCTATATTATAAAAGCAGCAAATATTTTTGGAGCATTTCCAGCAGTTTATCACAAAGAAAAACAAATTTTTGTCAAGTCTGAATCATATTTCGATTTGGGAAGACACTACTTCACAACGGCGCTTTCATTAGGAAGCATTGTTGTATTCAGTTCTCAATTCATTCTCTTGACATTTGCAGGAGACAATTCTCTGTATTACGGAATGTGTTTCGTAATAGCCTGTATGTTATTGCTAGCATTTTGCACTCGTTTGGCGCTCTCTTTTTATTTGGAGGATATCTTAGAATTGCTAAACAGTATGAATCAAGTAATGGAACAGTTTCTGGGTTAGCACATCTTTATTGACTTTTGCATGCATTATAAATGTCTTAAATTACAAATTACTATTTCTATGAATATTTTTAGTGAAACATTGCGACAAAAATAAGAAGATTGATTTACCTTTACGAGATTTGCAGTTTTGTCAATTTATGTTCCTCCTAATTGTCGCTCTGCCTTGCAGCTTTGTCATATTCTATATCGGTATCTACGATCAACCGATATTTCCCTATGGACAACTACCGGAAGAAAATCAATACATTGGAATTGCAATTGCTGGTGGTATTTTATGCTGGTGGCAATGTAATGCTTATGTTCTAGTTACGGCATTCATAATGGTTTTTGCTGACGTCGGGTACCGACAATTTCAAAGCATTGCAGAGCAGATGAGGTATTACTTTTACTTAAATTCAAGAATACAGTAGGAGTACTGATTTTAATAGTCAAAGTGGCAATTTTGCGGAAAATAAATTAAATTAGTATGATGGATGGAAAATGAATGAAGTTGGTTTTATCCAACTTCATTCATTTTTAGTCTGCACATCGTAAAATTTGACACAAATAAAAAATGTTACCACAAAAACGATGCTTGTTAACATGCTTGCTAAAACTACGAAAAATGAAATGCTTGTTAATTTAAAATTAAATATCATTAATGTTAATACTTCTTAAATTGGCCAAAAAGTTTTTCGTTGCATATTACAATGGAATTTTTTACAACGTCTCAAAATCACGAATTTGGAAATTCCACTAATGAATCTACACAGTATTATTAATACACGATAAGTATGCCTAGTTTTACAATAATTGTTCATTCCTCTACTACCTATATGATATTTATTTTTAGATTTGGAAAATCAGGCTACTTAACCCATTCAGTTCTACGAACTCCCGATCATTTTGTTCGCTTCTACACAATTGTAAGACTACAGTTAGAAATTCTTCAAAGGACCACAAGGGTATCCTTCCTACCGGTCGGCTTCATGACATATCGTGGAATCTTATTCACAAATCTTTTAATATGGAAACATGGTTCACAAATGTCGGCAATTAATGTTTCAATTCTAATGCTTTTTGTATTTTTAGCTGCTACATTTTGGTATATTATTTTAATCCTTTCAAGTAAGGTATCATGTAATGGAAATGCCATCACAAAATCTATATCACTATTCACTTCGAAGAATCGTGCAGAAAAGGCATATATGAAAAAATATCAAATGTCTTGTAGACCGTTTGTATTCACGGTAGGAGATTACATGAAAATTAACAAACGAAGTGCCCCTGAATTTATCTTGAGCCTTACTAGAGGAACATTGAAACTTATCTTGAATTTCTGAATTGGGAAACCTGAAGCAAGATTTTCATTACGCTCCTGTAATTTCAACAAATGGAAAATTGAGTCTGAATTGTATTTGGTATAATCGCCTATTGGGGACCATTGTTAGGATTTGGATACATTTAATGTATAGAATTTCAAAAGTGGGAACAATTAATTATCTCAATCACAATAATTGTTGAGTTATTGGGCAATCAAACTAACAAACACAGACAAACAGGCAAACCCAATTCATAAAGCAAAGCAGACCTCCTAGGAGTTTTATGAAAAAATAATGATACCACTATGTTAATGCACTAAAGGTATACATGAAGGACAAAAGGAAGCGCGTGCCAGGAGGAAGGAAATGGAGAAAGTGGATTAAAAGATTGGCAAATTCTAAATGCTTCTGTTGCTTTTATAACTATAACTACATAATATTCTAATGTACATTTACTGAATTCGTTGATAAGAAAATAGTTAATATAATAAAAAGGAAAGTTTTAGAATTTTACATACTACTAAAGAGGTCTTACAAGTTCTGTCTACATAAATCGTACTTGGTTTTCTACAAAAGAATAATTCAATTTCTTTACGGCCTGCGTAAACATGTTAGCTGCAGTATATTCCGTAATTCAAAACATAATTACGAAATACAAAAAGTATAAAGGGCTTGAAAGAAATCAGGATAAGGCTGTGGAATGCATCATGTGCATTGTGAAAATGGCTAACATTCACGGAGCATTTCCAGCAGTTTATATCAAAGAGAAACGAATTTTTGTCAAGTCGAAATCAAATTACGATTTGGGGAAGCATTACTTCACAACTGCACTTTCTCTAATTCCTATCACAATATTCACTTTTGAATTTCTACGTTTGACATTGGCAGGCGATGACTCCATTTATTACGGAGTGTGTTTTCTAGTGTCCTGGGGTCTTTGTACCGCATACATTCTGTACCTGCACCTTTTCTTTTACTTGGAGGATCACTTAATATTGTTTAACAATATGAACGCCATCATGGAAGACATTCAAAGTTTGTAAATTTTACTTTTAGTTTAAAGAAATTATTATCAGATTTAAATTTTAGAATTTTATTTTAATATCAACAGCAACCTATTGTGGGAAGAATAAGTGTCCTGATTTGTCTGTCCGAGATTTGGCTATTTTCCAAAGTATCACAGCTCTCATTTTCGTTTACCCATTTCTGGTTGGATTATTCTACTTTTACGTCTACGATCAACCAATATCTCCGTTTGCACGGCTTCCAGAAGAATATCAATTCACAGCATTGGCGATTGTAGGGGGTATTATATTATGGTGGATATTTACAGCTTATTGGCTCATAGCGGCGTTTCTTGCAATTGTAGGGACTGTGTTGTATCGACAGTTTCAAATTATTGGAAATGAACTAAGGTATCTTTTGCATGCAATAAATATAAGAGTGCTAGCCATGGAACAAGCCTTCTGCTTCTTAATTATATATAATTCTTATATAATTCTATACCTATTTCGTATATTTTTAGATTCGGGGGGTCAAACTACTTGACCCATTCAAATCTGCGAACTCCCCACCATTTTGTTCGCTTCCACAGCATTGGACGAATATTGATGGAAATGAGTCAAGACATCATAAGGGTCTCTTTCCAGGCTATTGGCCTTATGATCAACCGTGGAATTATGCTTTCAAATCTCTTGATATGGAAACATGGTTCACAAATGTCAATATTCACTATTTCGCTGTTTATATTTTCTGCTTCTTTCGCAGGTACACTATGGTATATTGCTTTAACTCTATTAAGTAATGTATCCAATATTGCTAACAGCTCCACAAAATCTATACTATTCTTTACGTCGAAAAAACGTGAAGACATCTTGTACATGAGAAAATATCGTATCTCATGCAGGCCCGTTGTATTCATGATAGGCCACTATAAGAAAATTAACAAAATGAGTGCACAAAATTTTCTCTTAAGTATTACTAGAGGTACATTCAAGATGTTCAAGAGTTTATGAATACGGAAATCTGGATGCAAATTGACATGCAATATTCTTACAATATGGTACTATAATATATATCTGTTACTCTCACTTAACTTCAAAGTTATAAATATGCGTTTGAAAATAAACAATTCAGCCAAAGATAAAATATTACTATATGCATTGTATTTTGTATCATGCGATTTTTCACATGAGTCCACAGGAGGATTTTTAAAATAGCAAAATAAGCCATTTAAAAAATAATAAATATTAGTGTTATACGTAAAATTATAATAAAAAAGTGAATAATCCAGAAGCTTCTTAAGATGCTGTAGAATCTCTTATTATTCATATTATTAAAACATATATTAAGTTGCTCCAGGATTTTTCTTGAAAATTCGCATTACACGTACTATTAGGCAATTGCATTCTTAAATCCAACATGTTTAAAACAACCATAAACAGCATTTTTAGAATATGGTGTCTATTGGCTGTAAAGGAGAAACCGTGACGGCAGCAATTTTGGCATTAGGAAAGCATTCTTTTTAAACTATGATGAAATATCCACTTGTACACAGGAAGCAGTGTCTTTTTGTGTGGCATTGGCATTGAACTTTCTATTTCAACATGTAAAACCCTAAACAGACTCTTATTAGTCTTACTTAAGTATACTACAAGAACCAACGAAATTATTTATTCAAAGATATTGACCACCCAGCAGTAAAAATGCACCTTTACGTAAAAAGCTGAAAAACTCAAAATATTATACTCCGCTTTATATGTGGTCCTCCTTAGTGTTCCTATGAATAACAAATGATTTTATGCTAATGTACTACAAACAAAGGACAAAAGGAAACGCGTGGTATTCGATAATTTGCTTCAATCCATTCTAATATTAACTATTTGCAAAACTGTAGTAACGTAATGTGCAAAATCATAAACATGAATATGATTTGCTTACAACTAGCAACTCACTCTAATTTACATTTAATTATTCGACATGTATTTATGTTGCCACCTTGAAAACGAAAGCATTAAACCCAAACACACGGAAGCGAATCTACGTAAAGAGACTATTCATTTTTCACATTACTATTTTAACAAAGAATAATTCGGTCTGTACGTATTCTGCATTAATTTAAAATACAGATATGCCATCTGCAATAAAGTCCCTCATTCCAAAAATAATTTTGAAAGTCAAAGAATATAAAGCGATTGAAAACAATTGCGAAAAGGCTTTACAATGTCTCATTTGTATTGTAAAAATGGCTAATATCTTTGGGGCATTTTCAGCAGTTTATATGAAAGAGAAACGAATTTTTGTTCAGTCGATGTCAAATTTCGATTTGGGAAGACATTACTTCACAATGGCACTTCCTATAATTCCCATCGCAATATTCACATTTGAATTCACACGCTTGCCATTGGCAGGTGATGATTCCTTTTATTTCGCAGTGTGTTTTATAATGTCTTGGGTTCTCTGTACCGGATACATCACGAATCTGCACCTCTCCTTTCACTTGGAGGACCACTTAGTATTGCTGAACAATACGAACTCCACCATGGAACACTTTCAAAGTTATAAATACATTGTTTTTTTAATTAAAATTTAAATTTGTATAATTTTTAAAAATTTGCACAAATTTTAAAAATATTTTCTAATATCAACAGAGACCTACTGTTGCGATAAAAATAAGGAATACTTGGCTGCAAAAGACCTCATAATTTGCCAGTCTGTCACAGTCCTCACTGTCGTTCACCCATTTATGGTTTTCATACTCTACATGCGATGTATCTACAATCAGCCAATATTTCTCAATGGGCAACTGTGGGAGGAGGAGGAATATTTATACATCGGATTTGCGATTGCTGCAGGAATTCTTCTATGGTGGATATGCACTGCTTATTGGCTCGTTATTGCGTTTGAAGTAGTTTTGGTGATTTTTGCGTATCGACAATATCAAAGTGCTGCACAGGAGCTAAGGTATCGTTTGCGTAATTACCAATTTGACACCGTATTCGACACTGATACTGGACCTCAGTTAGACTTATTCCAAGTTTCTGAAGTTATACCACGAAAAACGTCATATGGACAGACGGACTGGTCCTTTCATTTCCATAAAGAAGATTTCTGTCTCTTAATTAATTTGAAACTTACAAAATTTTAATTTCCTTTTATTCATCACTAATTGAGACAAATTAATAACACATTAAATACTTTTTAATAATATTAATGATAAATCAAATCAATTCTATTGACAAATT
Source organism: Yoshiicerus persimilis (assembly GCA_020352615.2). Taxonomy (NCBI): domain Eukaryota; kingdom Metazoa; phylum Arthropoda; class Collembola; order Entomobryomorpha; family Tomoceridae; genus Yoshiicerus; species Yoshiicerus persimilis. Next base: position 56,302 of record JABJWA020000045.1, read on the forward strand.
AAGTAATGATAATGATCGCTTTAAGTTTTTGTTAATTTTACTTTTATATTTTCTTTTCTGTTAGCTTCGGAAGATCGACCTACGAACATCCAGTCATTATGTGCGATTGCACAGGTTTGCACTACTAATGGGGGAAATAGTTCAAGGGATCATAAGGCTCTCTTTCCAACCGATTGGATTCCTGTTTTATCGTGGAATCTTGCTCACAAATCTTTTAATATGGAAACATGGTTCACAAATGTCAGCATTAAATGTTTCAATGCTTATATTTTTTGTACTTTTCGTAAGCATATTGTGGTATATCGTACTAACGCTTCTCAGTAATGCTTCCATTATTATAAAAAGCAGCACAAAATCTATATTATTATTTACTTCTGAAAATCCTGCAGAAATGTTGTACATGAGAAAATATCGTGCCTCATGCAGACCTTTTGTATTCATGGTAGGAGACTACATGAAAATTAGCAGAACGAGTGCACCAAATTTGTTCATAAGTATTGCTCGTGGCACACTTAAACTTCTTACGAACACATAAATACGGAAATCTGCATCAACAGACTTCCAATAACAGTGATATTTACCATCAAAATAAAAGGATGTAAATGTAATGTTGTCTAAATAATGTAAATTATTATCTTTTTGCATAGTTTTATTTGTGGGCTTCCTCAGAGTCTCTTTAAATAAATAATAAAAAATGATGTCATGTTAATGTACTGCAAACATATGTGAAGGACGAAAGGAAACGCGTGGTATGAAGGAAATGGGAAAGGTAGACTTTACGATTGCCAATTTCTAGTTACTTCCGAAGTTTCTGATGTTAACTATACATGTAAACCTAAAAAATGTAATTTATGTTGGGCCAAACCTCCAAAAATGTATTAGTTGTACGTAATCAAGGCAGTTATTATATAATGAAAACGAAAGTCTTAAAACTTTACACACAGAAGGGAACTTAGGAAGGAAACGGTAAACCTGGTTTCACGATTTTAATATTTCTAGCAACTTCTGTCCTCGTATGTTAAATATTTCACTTTTTCAGTGCATCAAAGATCATTTCTTTTTTTCGAAGCAACAAAATTGTTACTCGAAGACACTTTTTTCAAAACAAAGATTCCAGTTCCGCGTAGGAACCACTTTATTTAATCGAAGACACTTTCCTATAACTGTGGGCCATATTAAAATTAATCCTATTATTGCAATACACAAGAATATAATTCATTCCGTTCGTGTTAACATAGAATATGCCATCTGCACTAAAGTCCCTCGTTCCAAAAATAATTTCAAAAATAAAGGAATATAAAAAGCTGGAAAAAAATCTCGACAAGGCCAAACAATGTATTATTTGTATTGTAAAACTGGCTAATATCTTTGGAGCATTTCCAGCAGTTTATATCAAAGAGAAACGAATATTTGTTCAATCAAAATCAAATTTCGATTTGGGGAGACATTATTTCACGACAACGCTTTCTATAATTCCGATTGCAATATTCACAATTGAATTCGTACGTTTGACATTGGCAGGCGATGGCTCCTTTTATTACGGATTGTGTTTTCTAATGTCATGGGTTCTTTCTTCCGGATACATCGTGAATTTGAGTCTCTCCTTCCACTTGGAGGATCACTTGGTAGCACTGAACAATATGAACTCCATCATGGAACACTTTCAAGGTTAGTAATGCAGTTTTACCGAATTTTGCTTTGTGTACACATTTTTAAAATATATTTTAATATTTACAGAGACCTACTGTAATAAGAATAAGGTTATTGACTTGACTCCGAAAGATCTGATAATTTGCCACTCTGTCACAGTCCTCACTGTCGTTCATCCATTTATGGTTTTCATACTCTACATGCGCTTTATCAACGATCAACCAGTATTTCAATATGGACAACCGGAGGAATATCTATACATCGGAGTTGCGATTGCCGGTGGAATTTTACTATGGTGGCTATGCACCGCTTATTGGCTAGTTATTGCGTTTGAAGTAGTTTTGGTGATTTTGGGGTATCGACAATATCTAAGTGCTGCAGAAGAGTTAAGGTATCCATTCATTAATATCAATTGGCACCGTATTCCACAATGGACCTCATAACTGTTTCCAAGTTCCCTTAAACTATTTTTCTCCAACCGTTAGCTTCCGCTATAAAGTCATCAAGCAAGGGGCTTCAGACGGACAAACAGATTATTCCTTTCATTTCTATAAAGAATACCTTCAGTTCCTAATTTTCCTTATAAGTCTATATTTTGCTTTGTTTTAGATTCGGAAAATCAAACTACTCAACCCTTTCAATTCTAAGAACATCCGATCATTTTGTGCAGTTCCACAGATTTGCACACCTAATGTTTGAAATAGTTCAAGGGATCATAAGGGTCTCTTTCCAGCCGATGGGCTTCATGGTCTACCGTGGAATCTTGCTCGCAAATCTTTTAATATGGAAACACGGTTCACAAATGTCAACTTTCAATATTTCAATGTTTGTATTTTTTGTACTTTTCGTAGGTGCACTATGGTATATTGGTTTAAGACTTCTCAGTAATGTTGCCGTTATAAGAAACAACATCACAAAATCTATATTATTATTTACTTCTAGAAATCGTTCAGAAATCGCGTACATGAGAAAATATTGTACTTCGTGCAGACCCTTTGTATTTATGGTAGGCGACTACATGAAAATTAATAGAACCAGTGCCCAAGATTTTGTCTTAAGCCTTACTAGGGGCACATTCAAACTTCTTACGAATACACACTGAAATCTAATGCAATAAACGTCCAGCATTTATAATTACCATACCATCAAAATAAAGGATTTCAAAATTAATTTTTAAAATCCTAACTTATTCTTCTACTTCTCTTTTCTACTTCTATTTCTTTCGTTCATCATTCATATTTAACTTCGAAATAAAGTGAGAATGCAGATTAATGTCGTGAAAATAATGTGAATGTTTATCATTCTGCTTTAATAATTTATTTAATGAAGCTATCATACACAATTATGAATAAGTCATAATCAGAAAAATTATTTTACCATTTGCAAAGTTTTCCGTAATTTTAATAAAAAATGTGTAAAAGTGTAACAATTTTACACTAGTACGTAGACATAATTATTGGCAATGGTCGAATTACATCAGCGAAGCTCTCAGATTTTTTGCGAAAATTTCCAAATTAAACATTTTATAGCAACCAAAATTACAACATTTTCTAAGCTAGCGGTATCTATATAAACACAGTGTCCACTTTTAGCATTAGGAAAGACCTTTTGATGAATATTTCTTACCCCACATGTACAGGAAGTAAAACAAATTGAATTTTCATACTGTGCTGAATTGACATTGAGCATTCTCAGTAAGTTCTATCTCTATGGATAAAAAATGGTATTAAAAAGGATGTTAATTCACTACAAGCATATTGATATAAGGAGGACAAGAGGAAACGCGTGCCAGGAAGGATATGGGAAATGTGGTCTTTAGTCTTTACGATTTTCAATTTCTAGATGCTTCCGGCGTTTCTAATGTTAACTATATGTATTGTAGAAAATGTAATTTATGTTGGGCCAAGCCTCTAAAAATCTATTAGTTGTAATCAAAGTAGTTATTATATAATGAAAACGAATATACGAAAGTTTTAAAGCGGAAGAGGACTTAGGTAAAGATATTAATAAAAGTAAAGAAATTTCCTGTTTTGCAGCAGCAATCATATTTGGTGGTTCTCTATGTATACTAAAGAATAATTCGGTCTGCAGTGTAATCATAAACTATGCTTTCTAAAATAAATTCCACCATTCAAAAAATAATTTCGAAGTACAAGAAATATAAAACGCTTGAAAAAAATCGCAAAAAAATTCTACAATGTCTGATTTATATTGTGAAAATGGCTAATATCTTTGGAGCATTTCCAGCCATTTATAGCAAAGAAAAACGAATATTTGTCCAATCAAAATCAAAATTCGATTTGGGAAAACATTATTTCACAATGGCGCTTCCTATAATTCCCATCACAATATTCACTGCTGAATTAATACGTTTCACATTGATAGGGGGTGATTCCCTTTATTATGGAGTGTGCTTTCTAGCGGCATGGATTCTTTACAGTGGATACATCCTGCTTCTGCACCTCTCCTTTTATTTGAAGGACCACTTAATGATGTTGAACTATTTGAACACCATCATGGAAGACTTTCAATGTTAGTAAGCCATTTATTTACTGATTTTACAGAATTTAACACAATTTATTATGATTTAAGTATTTTAAATCTATTTTAATGCCAATAGCGAGGTACTGTGCTAAGGATATGGACTTGACTGCACGAGATTTGGTTATTTGCCAATGCATTATAACCCTCATTGTCGTTAACCCTTTACTGGTTGCCATTTGCTACATCTACATCTACGATCAGCCAATATTTCCTTATGGAGCACTGCAGGAAGAATATCAATACATCGGAGTTGCTATTGTCGGGGGAATTTTAATGTGGTGGGTATGCACCATTTGTTGGATAAGTATTGCGTTTTTAACCACTTTGGGGTTTGTTGGATATCAAGAATATGAAATTATTGGAAAAGAGTTAAGGTAATTTTTTGGAAATTCATACTCTTCAGTACAGAAACTCAAAGGGTCAAAAAGTTGGTTGAATTTATTGCGCACAAGGCGCAATACTGTTCCTTTCATTTCTATAAAGAACATCACCGCGTCTTAATTGCCTATAATTACCTATTTTTAGATTCGGAAGACCAAACTACTCGACCCATTCAGTTCTACGAACACCCGATCATTTTGTTCGCTTGCACACAATTGGAAGATTACTGTTTGAAATACTTCAAGGGGTCATAAGGGTATCGTTCCAGCCGATCGGCTTCTTGATCTACCGGGGAATTTTGATTACCAATTTTCTAATATGGAAACATGGTTCAGAATTGTCAACAATTCACGTTTCATGGTCTATATTTTTTGTACTTTTCGCAAGTGCACTCTGGTATATCGTTTTGACACTTTTAAGCAATGTTTCCATTATGGCAAACGCCATAACAAAATCTATACCACTATTTACTTCTAAATATGGAGCAGAAATCTCGTACATGAACAAATATCATGCATCTTGTAGGCCCTTTGTATTCATGGTGGGAGACTACATAAAAATTAGCAGAACGAGTGCCCAAGATTTTATCTTGAGCGTTACTCGTGGCACGTTTAAACTTATTACGAATATATAAATATAAACGCTGAAGAAAGAAATGTTCAATACTCACGCTTAAAATGAAAATAAAAAAAATAATTCCATCAATAATAAAATTATATCCAGGAGACCTGGCTAGTTTGCAATTGTAATGCTTTATTTAATGTAACCATGTTTTCTTGGATGCTTTTTAAAACTTCATGAATAATGAAATATCTTTTTGCATGCAGATGCAGACATACTATGAGTTATATTTGTATTACATAGGATATCGCAATCGACAACCTTGCCAAGGACGAAAAGAAACCCGTGCCATGAAGAGCAGTAGTAAGAAGGCAGAATTACAAAATATCTATATATGTGTAAGAATAATAGAATGATTTTTAAAGGTCAAAAACTCGAATAAACCAATCAATATCAATTATTATACTATTTCTTTTATTTTAAGCTTCAAAAATGTGCCAATTCAGTAAATGCCTCTAATTATACCTGAACTCAAAACCTACGAAATTTATTTCCATAATAAATATAAATGGCCGTGATTTAATCCTTCCATGCAAATGAATGATATCCGCAGGAAAGAGAAAGTCTGCGGACTAATGAAAGTCGCAGGCGGCCAATATATATGCAAATGAAAGTCGCAGGCGGCTAATATATATGCAAATGAAAGTCGCAGGCGGCTAAAATATGTGCAAATGAAAGTCGCAGGCTGGCAATATTTGGGCAAATGAAAGTAGCAGGAAATGATTTAAATTAGCATGAAGTGCAACTGTAGACTGAAAACAATGTAGTTAGTTCGATTGTTTAGCAAGAAATATTTTTCTCCCACTCTCTCAACTGTCTTTATATTCGTTTTGTTATAACGGTTTCCTATACAATGCATATGTATAGAAAATGTTTAATGACAACAGTATAATACAGACATGTATGTCTAATGTCGGGTAATGTGGCAGTGTATTGCACATAGTGAGCTTTTCAAAGGAGTGAAGGTGTGCAATTATTTGTCTCCTGATGTCATCGGAGTTGCGGCGATGAAAGGCGATTACAAGTTTCAACTTCGAGCAAAATACATTCCTGTTGGCCAGAAGAGAAAAAGGGGACGTCCTAAGCGCACACAAAAATGTCTTTCACACCAACTATAATGTCTCACAACTGTATTTCCTTATTTGCCACATTGACTGACTAATTTTTGTTTTCGTATTCATATTTTAATTCAACTATTACCAGGCTTCTACAATTATTGCTGTTGCCGAAAATTCAACGACAATTTCTGATATGCACTGATATGCATTGCAAAATTCATGCTAATTTAAATCATTTCCTGCTACTTTCATTTGCACAAATATTGCCAGCCTGCGACTTTCATTTGCACATATTTTAGCCGCCTGCGACTTTCATTTGCATATATATTAGCCGCCTGCGACTTTCATTTGCATATATATTGGCCGCCTGCGAATGTCATTAGTCCGCAGACTTTCTCTTTCCTGCGGATATCATTCATTTGCATGGAAGGATTAAATTTTAGTCAATATAAATGTAACAAATATTAGTTTACCACATACAGTTTAACCAAAAGTCTCTGAGTTGGTGAAGGTAAATCATAGAAAGAAAAGGACGAACAAGTCTTTAGTTTCAGATATTATCCTTACAAATTGAGCATCGATTTGATTTGCAACATCTGAATACAAATTACAGGCGTAGTAACGAATGCTAAGGTCACATGATAACAAATATGGTGCAAACACTTCTACTATAGTTCAGTTGTATTTTGTTGGCTGCAGTTATTATAAAAAATGTAGGCACAATGTTGGCATAACTTTTTCTATTGCTGGCGTTTGCCAATCTGTTCACTTTTTGTTTTCTGACCACAATAAACAACAAATTTCAAAATAAAAAGATGTTTTGGAAATTGTCAAGTTTTCTTTGCGTAGAAAGGATAATCCTTCAGAAAATATTTTCAAAATGGAGGAACTGGGAAAAAATCGAAACAAATCGTGAAAAGATTTTTCAATGCATCATGTGGATTTTGAAAATTGCTAATGTTTTTGGAGCATTGCCACCAGTTTGTAAGAAAGGGAATAACATTTTTCTCAAGTCTAAAAATTACTATTTGGGCAGACATTACTTCACAACGATGCTTTCCTTATTTCCCATTACAATGTTCAGTTGTCAATTATTACATATGATATTCACAGGGAATAAATCTCTTGATTATGGATTATGCTTCCTTATAACCTGCGTTATATGGATATCCTACTGCGTGCATTTGCTATTCTTCTTTAAATTGAAGGTCATTTTATTACTTTTCAACGATGTGAACAACACAATGGAGCATTTTAAAGGTCTGTTCTATTTTCATAATCCGGCTCGAAGGACCATGAAATTACTGAGCCTGCGATCGAGCCTTGACAAATACATAATTTGTACAATTATTTTGAAATTATAAAATTTCTCTAATTATTTTTAACTTCCATAGCTAAGTACAATAACAAGAATAATGACATGGACATGACAAATGAAGATTTGATACTTTGCCGGTGTATCACAGTGTTAACTTTTGTCTACCCTTATCTGGTAATCATCGCCTACACATTTGTTTACGACGTGCAGATATTTCCCTATGGACTTCTGCCTGAAGAAAATCGACACATTGGAATTGCAATTGCCTGGGGAATTTTCGCCTGGTGGTTGTTTTCTGGATATTGGCTGGTCATCGGATTTCTATTAGTTGGTGTAATCTGGGGATATCGGTACTTTGAAATCCTAGGAAAAGAATTAAAGTACATTAACCATAATATTCATAGATAACAATGTACTTAATATTATTAAATATTATATTACAGATAATTAGTAACTGTTTTAATGCAATTAATGTTTTAGATTTGGAAGGCCAAGCTATTCTACCAATTCAGTTTTACGCACAAGCAATCATTTTGTACATTATCACAGAACTGTGATATTGCAACTTCAAATTGTACAAGAGATCATAAGAGTACACCTTCAACCAGTCTGCTTCATTATTAACCGAGGAATCTTGATTGCAAATTTATTAATATGGAAACACAGTTCAGAAATGTCCGTATTCAATATTTCAATGCTAATATTTTATGCAATATTCTCAGGTGCAGTCTGGTTTGCAAGTTTAACTATTGCCAGCATTGTATCCAGTAGTGTAAATAGCATTGCGAATTCTTTATCCTTATTTACTTCTAAGAGTCATACAGAAATCTCATACATGAGAAAATATCAACCTTCTTGCATGCCCTTTGTATTTCGAATCGGAAATTACATGAAAGTTAACAAAAAGAGTGCCCCTAAATTTGTGTTAGGTATCAGTCGGGGAACACTCAAAATTCTCATTGGGTTTAAATTTGGAAACAATTAATTACAAAAATATGCGCAACTTTTGCTAACAAGTGCAATTCTACTGGT
>JABJWA020000046.1:0-64623 GCA_020352615.2 Yoshiicerus persimilis
ATCCCACTTTTAGAAAACCTCATTGGCACAGTTTAACATTTTGGAGTTCTTTAAAAGTTGTATTTCATACCTTGAAGCATGTGAAGTGCAATCTATTATTGGGAAAATTGTCTCGCTGCAATAATTTAATTATTAATTTAATACTCTCCAAAAAAGGAAAGCAGTTTTGCTTGAAAACTTTCTGTCAGCAAACGGCTTCTTAGATACCGACAAAACCGTCTTAGAAGGACAAAAATATTCCTTTTCGGAAAAGAGGAATTCCATATAATGCCAATTTAGATTGGTTAGGAATATAGTAGTTAATTTTAAAGTGTAGTAACCAAGAATGGTAAGATTTTTTAAAGAATATTTTTGGCAGATATGGTATTGAGTAACTGCAATAATGCAATAAATACTTGAAATTATATTTACTGAACACGAAAAAATTTATTTCAAATTTTCAATAATTCAAATTGAATATACCTTGACATTAACTACAGTTAAATTAAAGGGACATTTAAAAAAAATTATTTTGGAAAACAAGTACACTCGGAAGACTCTGCCAAGCAGAGGCCTTTGCGTATGCCAATCTCTATGCAATGATTATTACACATGGATTCTTTATTGGGGCACCCATGTTCAGCAAGCACATTTGTCACGACTGAAAGCACAATCATGAATACCAAAACAAATACCAGTAAAAGTTTCATTTCCAAAGTGAAAATTGTTCTGCACTTAAAGAAGAACCAAAAGAATTGTAAAACAACTTCAATATTAAAAACATTCTCTCAATTACAAACAATGAATAAGTACCTGTTGTAAGTGCAATTTAAAAATATATTACAATGTAAAGTTCGTATAAGAGGATGGAATAGATAACAGATCAGACGTTTTGATACGTTAGTAAAAAAGCTCTAAGTAATATTTATAGAAGAGGCACATGCTTTTATATCCAACTTTTACTAGCAGTGGAGTATGTCAAAGGATCTATCACCCATTGTATTCAAAATATTCCAATGAATACTGCATTACTGTAATTAGCTTGCAACATATGAACATGTTATTAGTAGTTCTTATGGAAATTGGTGACTGATTTAAGGCATCAGAAGGTTCATTGCTCATATTTTAATTGATAATTTGCTAATTTACGTAGTAAATGTCAATAAATATTACAAAATTGGAGTATCGTGAGTTTGCCAAATCTGCTCTGAAAAGTGTGTGCTAATGTATTTTGCAGCCAAGAAGAAATTTAATGGAAGACAATAGTCATTACATGGGTAATAGTGTATAGTGTATAGTGTATAGTGTATTTATTCAGAACGGTTGTAGGCAGTCATACATTACATACATAACATACATCTGAAAGTACATCCTTGAGTTACAATTGTTACAGAAAAGATTTAAAGTTTATATATTCTAATCACTGGATCAAGTTGCAGTACATAGGCATACCATAAAGATTTACAATTACAAGGGCAGGGAAAATCATTATTATAGAGAATACCGCCGGTTGCAGCGCAAACAAAGCGCGCATGGTCTTATGCATTCACCCTACAGATTATCTTAGATATTTTTGAAGAGAATATATCTTAATATCTATAAATTTAAATAAGGTAATGCAATTACCTCGAAGTTAGCCAGATAGTGAGTCTGAGTTGCTGCTTTACTCGTCGTTGGTGAATATATAATACATATGTAACTTAGGTATATGTATCTTAAAATAAGTAACAACTATGTACGCAAAATTACAAGTATTAGATGTTTATATCTAAGCGTATGTATATTAATGTATTGACAATTTGTTTTGTCAAAGGCAAAAAGTCAGTCAAGTCAATGCGGTTACAAATTCGATAAATGGCACAATGTGCAATTGCAAGCATTATAAAATGGCTGCAAACGTGTTGCTCTCAATAAATGTATAACCACTAATAAATGCGTTCTGACGTTCCATCTTTCTTGAGTCTCTTGAGTGGATCGGAGTCCACTTGTTACTGGCGGATTTAATTGGTGTTATTGCATCTTATTTTCTTCGTTCCAAAACTACTCTATAAGAGGATTTACTATTTGTTTTGGCAGAACTTTTGGTTTTGTATTGGCCATTTAAGAATTAGCCATTCTATTCAATTCAAATTCAATTCTATTAGTCATTCGAGAATATAACGCATAAACGGCCAATATACTTTTATGTAACTGCAATAAGAACACAATTAGATTGAACTATTACAGTTTACGCAAGTCAACTATTACTACTGGATGTAACTAGTACTAAATTACAAAGGTTGTAATGCTTTATTTTTATATAATATTTTTATGTAATATTCAAAATGCTATTTGAATGTCCAACAAAATCATGAAAGATCATAAAAAATTTCAAAAAACTACCTTGTTTGGGCTTAACTTGGGAATGAATATTTGGACTTAACTTAAGTCCAAATATTCATTCAACTTAATACTATTTACCTAATTTTAGCTAACCTTTATATAGCAAACTTACAACTTCGTTGATAGGCAGCTATTAAAAGTCTTTTTATAAACAACGCATGTTTACTGAATGGAACAAACTTTTATTTCACACTTATATTATTCCAAATTGAAGAACAAAAAACATTAAAATGAAAACAGCATTTTTGTACTTTTATGGTGGATAACAAGTACAAGTGTCAGACCCTCCCACGCAAAGGCCTTTGGATTTGCCAATTTCTACGCAGTGCATGCTGCACTTGGATTCTCTATTAGGGCACCCATGCTCAGCAAGTACATTTGTCGCGATTGAAAGCACAAGTATGAAGGCCAAAGCAAATGCCAGTGGATGTTTCATTTCTAAAGACTTCAATTTCTGAACTAAAAAATTAAAAAAAAATATATTTCAAAATATTTCCCCAAGTAGAAACAATAAAAAAGTATTTACAGTAAATGTAAGTTTAAAATATATTACCAAGTGTCCGTGTAAGAGGACAGTAGATAATAGAGCAGATGTTGCACTAGGAGAGTTTTTGATACATCAGTAACGAAGCTGAAAGATGTGGACGCTTTTATACCAAATTTTTACTAGCAATAAAATGCGTTCAAGGCTCATTTGCCCATTGTTTTCAGGAGATTCCAAAAATATTTCATGTTATAAGTAGTTTACAGCATACAATAAGTAGTGCTGCTAGTATGCAAAAAAGTAAGTGTCATTATAAGTCATTAACTAGTTACGAAATTGCACTACTCGTTACTTTTGTAAAACCTACCTCGAATAGTAGGTATGTGTGTCGTAATGCCTTTTGGGTTAGCTTTCGGTATTTCCCACTTCCCATCCCAATAGTATGGACACCTGGGAAAATTGCTAAATGGCGGGATTTATGTTCAAACTCTGGGAAAGTTCGAGAAAGTTTATATTGTACACGTGGAATCTAAAATATGCCATTGATAATTGGGTTTAAGCTTCAAAAATCTTAAACCTTAAGTATTAAAAAAGAAACAATTAAAAATATTCATCACATATTAAATTAATGCAGTGTCCTTAAAGCAACAAGTAGCAAGTCCTATAATAATAGCACAAATCTTTGAAAAATATTATATAAATGACAATTTTATGACGGAAGAAAGCAAATAGCTTATTACATTGCAATGTAAACATTAAAAATCGTTATGTAGGAATTGTTGACGAAAATTGATAAGCGATTTTCCATCATCACATCCATTTGTAAGTTAGGAGCTTCAGATGAAGAGACAAATGTAAAGCAAATACAGCTTATATTTTCCGTATTGGTAGAATATCTCTTTAATAACAATATTCAGTTTGCAATTTGAATCATCAATATTTTTACTTTCAGATATTTCAAAACTTATTTCATAACGTAATCTGTGGCTTCCTTTAGCACTGTGTGTTTTGTTGGCTCTTTAACAACTTTCCAGGAACTTTCCATATTTCGATATTTCCCAACTTTCCCATTTTTTATTAAAAAAAGTTAACTAGCCTACCTGGGAAAGTTCGGATTATTTTCAGTGTGGAATAATTCCACCAGCAACTTTAATTGCTTTTGGGTCTCTGAAGAATTTTAATGGAGGACAATGCCATTACATTTTGTAATTACTTCTTGACAATGCATATTTATAATTGTATTCATCAAATTTTGGTGAACAATAAATTTTTTTCAAAGAGTGTTGAACAGTTAATGTGACTTTATTATTTGACTTTGAAACCAATGCAATATACTTAATATTTGTAAAACCTGTGCGTTGTACATTCAATTACTTTGGATATCAATTTTTGGTGATTATACACTGTAAAATGAAATTCCTAATGGTTGACTATTTGCATTCATGCAGTTTCTCTCAACTTTAAAATATACAGGTTTTTCTGTTTTCAAACATTTAATTACTAACCTCTTAATTAACTAAACACATTTCGATTTGTACTTATCTAGGCATGGTTAGGAACCGTATTGAAAGTGACGTGGTCATACAGACCAAATTCCTATGCAAAGTTGCATACAGTCCAAATTATGCAAAGTTTTCGCCAAAATAAGGTTTCGCAATCTTCTAATGATAATGTTTCGTGGAGGCACTTTAGGAAAGCCTGACAATTGAACTATTTTTCAAGAAAAACTGCCCATCACGAAAAAAATAAATAATGCATTCTGCGGATGTGAGTGCTCACCCGACGGAGCCTTACGAAAATATCCGTAGTTAGTAAACTGAAGGTCGACTAGGTAATTTCTTTTTCATTTGATTCTAAAGATATTTTACTTCATGTAAATTCAAGATTCACAGGAAAGAAAAGCTTAGTGTTTCTTTACAATAGACAACATTTTAGATGTAGCTGTATGTATTGATTTTTTACACTTTTTCATATTTTTAATACTTTTACTATTAAGGTAACCGAATAATTCGAAAAACAGTATCTTCGTATGATTAAATGCTGTTTTTAAAATTTCAAGCAAAGAATTAAAAATTTCAGCTAAGAAAAATGCAAGGCATCCAAGAATTGAATATAAAGTAATGTAAAAAATTGTTAGCATATTTGAATTCTGAAAGGATAAAGGAACTGGGCCAATACTTGCTTGACAGTGTGCACACATGGTGAAATTATGCCAAGTTGAAAAATCCAGCCAAAAGTGAAGGAGACCTGATTGCCCGAGTACAAATATCTTGTCTCTGAAATATGGACGCATGAGGGGAAGTGGCGCAGTATTGAAAAAAGATATGTAATAGCCCTTGCGAAAAGTGTTTTCTTCATTTCCAACATACAAGCGGTTTTGGGGATAAATATCTCCGTCTTCTGATTTCCAGTAAGATGCATTGAAAAATCGGTGCAGGGTAGCTGTTTTGTCAATAAATATTGAGTTCACACATTGAGAGATCCACTGTTGAGGACTTGTATTAGGAAATCCAGCATAAAATTTGAAGGATTTTGTAATATTTGTTAGTTTATTGTTATATAAAATACGATTATGACCGTTTTCAACTTCCTCCCAATGCGCATTTGAAAGCAATTCAGCATGAGATGGAAGTTCAAAGCACTTGCTTCTGCACTTTTCGTCCGCATTACATGTCTGAAAAGCAGATTCTATGGCCTCTTTACGTCCTTCAATAACATTATTACACTTGCCATTCTTAGGAATGTTACACCTTGGGTTATATTTTGGGTGGCCACCGATATGGGTTGGATAGTAGGATTTGTTATTGAGAAGATAGCAACAATAGTTCTCTACGATTTCTTCCTTTAAATCTTTTGGAACATAAAATGGATTAAATTCGTCATTCCTGATTAGTGGAGCGAAAGTTGCGATCTGTGGGTAGGAAATTAAACTTTCTATAGATTCAATTTGTTTTAAGGGGCGAGGTTCCGTTAAGTCTGAAATGACGATACTTTTGTATACATCTGTCAAAACGATTAATGTAAGTAACATTGGGCCAACAACCAATTTCACCCACGTAGACCGTGACATTTTATTGGATAATGAAGGCCCGCACTCCAAAATGTAACCATAACATATTAAAATGAAAGGAAAGCTTTTCTCACTCTTTAGGTATATTGTTACGTGTACAAACCCAACGACTGTTGCTATTGATATAATAAGGGCTACCCAAGTTTCCCATTGGAAAGGCTGAACGTAACCAATATAGGACAAATATTTGTCTTCCAAAACAACACATGATACAAAGTTGTACGAATCTTCCCTGGTGTAAATTACTTGCCAATTTACCATGTTCGGCGCATAGTGCAGTAACATAACCTTATCTGTGGTGTATTCATAGTAAAGTTCAGCTATATATTGAGTTCTGCTAAAGTGGTTTGGTGAGGTTTTTTTCTGAACAAAGCTGTTGTAGAAAATTGTAGAATTTGGTAAATCCTGCAAAGCAATTGAGGCAATTGCAGCTAATGGAGCATATTTGATTCCGATTTTAAGAACATTAGAAATAACTTTCTCTCTTAAAGGTTTCGTTTGAAAATAATCGTTTTCGTTAGTTTTAAAAGCATCTACTATAAACGGAATTTCCATGGAAATTCGGCTTTGGTGTGTAAATAAGCTTAGAACTTGTTTGATTACAGCTTGGCAGAATCTGTGCCGTAAATTCCAATCTGGTTGTATTCTAATTAAAATCGGCTCAATCAATTCGATATCTACGGATTCGTATTTTAATTCCGGTAAAAGGAAATGCAACGAATGCTCTTCATTCTTTTCCAACGTGAGAATAAACCAAGTTTTTGTCAATAGAAGAAATCCCAAGTTTACTACCCTGTTCTCTTCGTGAAAATGCAAGAAATGCCCAGAACCGGATTTAATTGTCCGTAGAATTTCCTTCTGTAACAAAATATAGACGGACGAATATTCTGCAAAATTATAATCAGCTCCAAAGTCCTTTAATTTAAAACCGAGCTGATAAAAACTTTCACTTAAAACATTGATCAACATCAAACTGCTGGTGTCTTTTGGCTTATTCAAATTAACAATGATATTTGTTATACAAATAAGTTTCGAGAAATACATTGGTGATGCCGTTTTTAAAATTGTACCTGCTAATTTTGATTGGCATATTGTGAACTCATGACGATAATCAACTGAAGATATTCCGATTTTGCATTGTGTCTTGCTAAATATATCTACATTTGTCAGAGCAAATGGAATATAGTTATGATGGAGTTCCCCAAACAAAATGTGTTCTGACTTCGGTCGACGATAGTTATCCGAACTGCTTACGTGAGAGATGACGTGTACATAGCATTCACCATCAACAGTCGGTAATTTATGAAGGTTAGCTCCCACTGCCGATTGTAGAAAATTCATAATGAAATACAAAATGGGAAACATTTTCAGCTTTTCAATTACACGCAAGTTTAACAACTAAAAGATAAGTTTGTACCGCTAATCTCTAACATATTAATACAGGAGTTTAGTTTATGAATTTGGAAGGATAACCTGACAAATTTTCGAACATGATACATTAGCAATAGAATTCCTATTGAATAAAAACTTTGCTGTCTTCGAAACACCAAAGGGAATTTAAGCAACATGCGGAAGTACAAAAAGATTATTTGAACAGTTGTATAAGTCTCTACTTTGGCACGCTAAGCACACATTTATCGTAGAAATGCTAGTCGGAAAGAGCTTTCGTGACATTTCAAAGTCAGATTCCATGGATACATTTTGTACCACAACGAACCAATAAAACCTTAGTGTAGTAATACGAGGTCCGAGGGTTTCCAGCACGTGCATTTTCATATTACAATGCCCGCATTTCCTGTTTCTTTGGTGTTACCAGTTAACTGCTGCAATATATTGCCAATGAGAATACGGATGTGATATTTCCAATTGTGCCATATAATTCTTGACATTTTTCCAATCGACATTTTCAACCTCGGATTATTATCATCATGTTTTGTCGCAAACCAAGGTTAGCACGTGTAGAAAAGTCACATTGAAGTTGTACTTTGGGATTTCCATACAATGAAAATATTAAAACAATAGTGAATTATTTATTCTCCATGAATAGACTTGTAGTTGAGCCCTATAGGTATCTGAATCACACATATTATTTTATTCAACTATATTACTTAACCTTATTATGACGCAATGAAACAGCAATGCTTTCAAAGTTTTAAATGAAAGGTAGAACTGAATTTTTTTCATTACTTACATGAGAGTAATTCTAATTTATTGTTGCTGACACTGTAGGTTGTGGTGTCATCCAGCAACTTTCAGTAGATAATTATTTCTTAAAAAAGAACTTCACTTTTGCATTATGTTTTATACCAACTCAACTCGAACTATTGCCTATTCTACCTGTATTGTACATAACTGGGCTCTTAGTTCGGTTGCTTATATATGACAATTTATTGTATAGGTACATGGAAAGAATAAGAAGTGATGGACTGAAAAGTTATTTTGTTCAACTCCCAAGATGCATAGATGTAATGTAATTATACATTTAAATTATGTCTTCTTTTAATATTAATTATTAAGTAGAGGAAGCTGCTTTAAAAGAATGCCTGGAACAATCTGTCTGTTGGCTCTGTAGCTCATGAACGGTTGAATATAATTCGCTAAAACTTTTAGTGCATGTTCTTGGGGTCCCGAGGAAGGTCCCCTGCAAAAATGGGTGTGATCGATCAATGACATCCACTAAAAATTGATTAATATAGAGCCCAGAGTTCCATGTATTACTAAAAGTGTTGTGTAGCTGGAAAATTGTAAAGAAAAGATAGGTGGCGTAAGTGGTGCATTCTTAACACTTATGCCATCTAGCTTTTGTCTAAGGGAAAATTGAGGTGGGTTTTCAGAACCTAATTGAGGTGTTATAACTCTTGATCGCTTCGATACATATACTTTTGTATTGTGTTGCTACGGTTCAGAGGACGGTGTTAAATCTGTGTCGCTTCTGCTACTTCATTAAGTGCATTGGTTGAATGGTTTATTAGATAATTAGAAATGACTTATGATGGAAGATAAAATGTTTTGTTTAACTATAAGTCATGTGTCAATAAGCGATCAATCAATCAATCAATTACTACAGCCAAATCAATATATATTATGATGTCATACTATTCACGGTAGGTATCAAACATTGTACGGCGCTCGAAAAATATCTCATATTTCGTTACTAAATGAACAGCAATATTATTTTATTTCCGTTTGAATAACATTAATTACATTAATAGCTGATACATTTGTATGTACTAAAATCACCATTTACCAACTAACAATTAATCTTATTTAGTAAAGGAAAAGTCTATAATTAATCAAATGAATGAGTTCGGAAGGATAGCCTTCTGAATTTTCGAACATGATACATTTGCAATAGAATTCCTGTCCTCGAAACAACAAAGGGAATTTAAGCAACATGAGGAAGTATAAAAAGATTATTTGAACAGTTGTATAAGTTTCTACTTTGGCACGCTAAGCATACATTTATCGGTAGAAATCCAAGTCGGAAAGAGCTTTCGTGACTTGTCAGAACAGATTCCATGGATACATTTTGCACAAGAATCAGCCAATAAAACCTTAGTGTAGTAATACGCAGTCTGAGGGTTTCTAGCAAGTATATTTTCGTATTACAGTACCTGCATTTCCCTATGCGGTGCTGTTACAAGTGGTGGATTATATTGCTGGTGAGAATGAGAATACAGATATACGAGAATTCTTATTGTGCCATCTAATTCATGACATTTTTCCAATCAACATTTTCAACCTCGGATTACTAACATCATGATATGTCGTAAACCAAGGTTAACACGTGTAGAAAAGTCACATTGACATTGTATTTTGGGATTTCCATACAGTAAAAATAATGAATAATTTATTATCTGTGAATAGACTTGTAGCTGAGTACTTTAAGACTCAGCATATTATTTTATGCAACTGACAAACTACTTAATTTTATTTTGGCGCACTGAAACAGTAAGGCTTTCAAAGTTTTGAAAGAAAGGTAGAACTGAATTTTTTTGATCACTTACAGGAGACTAATTCTAATTTGTTATTGCTGACGTTGTATATTTGGGTCGTCCAGCAACTTTCCTTAGATAATTATTCCTCCAAAAAGAACATACCACTTTACATAACATAACTCGAATTACTACCTATACTACCCATATTAGACATTACTGGTCTCCTATTTCTGTTGGCTTTATATGACACAATTTATTGGAAGAAATGCTGGAATTGAAAGAAGTTATTTTGTTCAATCCCAAAGATACTTGCACGTAATTACTACGGGCACATTTTGATTTGATTTGTTAAGCTTTATTGACAAACCCTGTCCAGCTGGGAGCTGATCTCTCCCAATAGTCACAACAAAACCCATCAACATTAATTAATTAATACTGGCTATCGCGCACGTTGTTATTCCTATCGCTAATTGTCCGACTTATTCTCCTATGTATCTCGCAATGCATTACACAGCTCTCAGGCTAGACTTAACATTCACCCAGTGGGTTCCATTTACGATTACTCGTAACTATATCTCTGAGAATACATATTACGCTGACATTATTTACCAACAATAGAGAACAGGAGCAGCCAACAGTAATTAATTCCATTGTTCTCCTTATGCAGAATATTTTCAATATTCTTTAGATCCTTTGCGGTATAACGTTTAAATGATTGGTTGTATTTTAAACTGTTGTGTTTTTAGATTGCATGTTCTAATATGTCAGTAAATCTTTATATGAAATGAATTTCTGATTTGATATTCCTTATGCCAATCAATGCATGCAAAGAGTTGGATAAGGAATGAGAAAAACTAAGATTATTATTTATTAATATCTAAAGGCAAAGACAGTACTATTTCTTTCGTACATTTAATGATTATAATTATAAATTACTTAAAGTTAGCTATAAATAAATTGGAAAGGTCTCACCAAATTAAATCCTAAGACTACCAGTATCCTAATCGTATCCTAGAAGGGCGGAGGAGGATGATCATAAAGGCTGGACACAAACTCAGCTGCTGTGCACACGTAGAAAGCTAAAGCAAGACTGAATGATACCTATATGTGCGCAGACAGAGTTGGGCTTTATGATTCCTCCCTACCCTATTCTATACTATGTTACATGGCCCCACCGAGGAAAGCGCTTTATAGTGCTAAAGCGTAAATATTAATTAAATTAGTAGTGACAGAGTTACATGAAATGTATAATTATCTTCTCACATTTGTCATAATTAATAGTAGGATAGGAATGGAAGGAATATTATGTAACATGAACATTTATATACATACAAAAATGTTGACTGGGTAGCCAACGAGTTAATGCTAGAATTGTATCTTTTAAACATTTTCACTATTTGCGGTTAAATTGTGAAACAAAAGTATAACAGTAATAAGTATTTTACATCGTAAAATTAGTTCATAGCTATGGTATTATGACAATAATTTTAATATTATTAAGCTGAGATGGACAAGAAGTGTGTAAAAACATTTGGGACTATTGTTATACCTATGCGGAGTAATGCAGAGCAGAGGTGCTCGCCCGGGTGATCAATCCGACCGAACCGCAACTGGTTACATTGAATATGTCCAGTAAAGAACATTAGAATTAATGGTACAACGAGTCAATAAATGACACAACATCTATAAAGTCCGTAGCTTTCGTAGAAAGTCATATTAACATAACATCAAAATTAAATATTCATTTAGATTTGTCAAAATTATAATTAGGTAACAATTAACCAGAAAATGCTTAAATGAATTATTTGTTTAAATATGTTATATAAATTGAATATTTATATGTATATACATGGAAGTTACAGTTGTCGTTTGTAGTCGACAGGTGGTTTGTTTTTCAAACGCTTTGACCGACGATAAAATTTATCTGAATCTTCAGATGAGGATAATTCGTCTAGGTCAGAATTTTCGTCAATGTTAGTTAATTGAGGAATGGATTGAGGATTCGACATAATCTGAGAAGATAGTTGCACATCCTGTAAATCCGAGTCATCTGTAATGAAAATAGAATTGTTAGCGGAGTTTTTATAACTTGCGCTAGAGTCAATATTATTATTATTGTTAATATCATTATTGTTATTATTAATGATTGACTTATCCGTAATATTAGGTAAACTAGAGATTTGACTATTAGATGGTGACTGATCAGAAAATGGTGGAGAACTTTCATCCCTGGGGTGGTATCTCCTTAAAAATTGAATGTGGAGCGGACCCTTTGTAGAACCGTCTTCAAACTCAATGACGTAGTTTAGTCCGTCGTCCGTGACTACCTTGACTTTGGCAATGCGATCGTCATATAGAGGAGAAAATCCAGCTACTATTCCGTCAGCTTTAGATGATTGGGTGACATCGCGCATGACCACGTACTCCCCAATCTGGAAACAGTCATCTCTGTGTCTGGCATCGTAATATCGCTTCTGTCTGTCTTGCGATTTCCTAATGTGAGATACAACAAGAACACAAACATCTTTATAAACTTGATTACGATTAAATAAATATTCACGTGTGTGAGTAGGCAACTGCAACGACACGTTGACATCAAACTCTTCTTCCACAGCGTTGTCAAAAGGTAATTTGGGCTCTCTATTTAGCATCAGCTGGAACGGAGAAAATCCTGTAGTATCCTGTATACTAGAATTAATTGCCAGTCTAAAGAAAGGTAAATAAACATTCCATTTATTATGTGCATGAGAATTAATAAAACTTCGAATCATAGGTTTAATCGTGCGATTAACCCTTTCCGTCATGTTCGAGTGGGGTGTGTAGATTGAAGTTGTGACATGTTTATTGTGCCACTGATCGCACATATAATTTAACAGATTTGATGTTAAATTGGAAGCGTTGTCAGAAACGAGAACTTTGGGCATCCCGTAACGGCAAAATATTTCGTTTTCCAGAATTTTGGAAATACATTGAGATGTAGCTTCGCGTATGGGGAATATTTCCACCCATTTCGTGAATGAATCAACTAGTACCAAAATATGTTTAAATCTTCCTGGTGAGGAAGGAACGTAAGGACCCATCAAGTCAATGTACAGTGTGTGCCAAGGAGATGTGATGGCAGAGGATTTCATTAGACCTGCTGGTTTTACATTGTCGTACTTAATGCGTTGGCATTTATCGCATGTGCGAATATATTCTGTAATGAAATTGTGCATTTTAGGAAAATAAACACGCGATTTCATGCGATGAAAAGTTTTATCAACTCCGAGGTGACCTGAGTGAGGAGTATCGTGAAAATTACTTACGACTTCTGCTTGGAGTGATTTGGGAATCACCGGTATGATATTATTTTCGGTCTTTTTGTAGAGTATCCCTTGAAGAACAGAAAAATCTTTAGGTAACTTAGTAATTATATTTTGAATTACTGTATCTTCCTTTTGGGCTTTGAGAATTTTCTTTTTGTCAATAGAGCATGTTAAAAGTATATTCGACCTGTGTGTTGGGGGAAACATGATCTCCCTATGCTCGTCAATTACAATGTCATCAGGTAAAGGGTTGCGAGAAAGATAATCAGCAACAACATTATCTTTACCTTTTATGTATTGTATGCAAGGGCTCCATACTTGTAGCATGATTGCCCATCTCATTAATCTTTGAGACGTATTTTTCATGCTGTCCAACCACACAAGAGCGTAATGGTCAGTTTGCAGAATGAATTCTTGTCCGTCTAGGTATTCCCTAAACTTCTCAAGAGCATAAGCAATGGCATATAATTCATTTTCACAAGATGAATAATTTTGTTGAGCAGGTTCTTTCGCCTTGCTCGCGAAACAGACTACCCTTTCTTCTCCAAACTCATCCAGTTGAGCTAATACGGCGCCATAACCGACACCACTCCCGTCTGTTCGGAGAATAAACGGTTTATCATAGTTAGGATAGGCTAAAACGAGATTTTTAGAAATTTCAGTTTTCAAAGCCTGAAATGCTGACTCTTCCTTGTCCGTCCAAATAAATTTCTTTTTTCGGAGAACACAAGTTATAAAGAGGTAAACAATGATCTGCCATATTCTCTATAAAATTTCTGTACCAGCCGATACAACCGAGAAATTTTCTAAGAGCTTTGCGAGAACCGGGAGAAGGTAAATCAAGAATGGCCTTAACCTGTTCTGGGTTCTTCTCTATGCCTTTGGGAGAAACTATGTGGCCTAAGTATTTAACTTTCGTTTTTCCGAATTGGCATTTAGTTTTATTAATAGTGATTCCAGCGTCTTTCAAACGTGAAAATACTGTGTCAAGATGAGTTAGATGATCAGTGAAAGTTTTGGAATAAACCAGAATATCGTCTTGGTAGACAAGAACGAAATCATCTAAACCCTGTAAGATTTCCTGCATGAGACGTTGGTATGTATAACTAGCATTTCGTAAACCGAAGGGAAGAACGGTAAATTCGAACAAACCCTGATCGGTCATGAAAGCTGTGTATTTGCGGCTGCCCTTATCAAGAGCAATCTGCCAATAGCCTTTTTCAGCGTCTAGGATGGACAGATAATTAGCCAAATACAGTTTTTGCAATAATCTTTGAATTAATGGGATTGGAAATGTTTCATGTTTCGTGAATTGATTGATATATCGAAAATCAACGCAGAAACGCCAATCTCCATTTGGTTTTGGTCTAATAAGGACAGGAGATGAGTAATCCGATGTGGAAGGTTGAATTACTCCTAACTTACGCATATATTCTACTTCCTGATTTATTATTTTATGCTTAGCTGGTGAGGTGGGATAAGGTCGTTGACGTTTAGGTTTTTCCTCAGTCATGACTATTTTATGAGTTACTCTATTAGTTGTCCCTAATGGCGCGTCCACCACTTCGGGGAACTTTTCCAGTAGTTCTCTGATTGCATCAGATTCAAAATCTTTTAAAGTCTGTAAAACTCTAATCGGGAAGCTACTAGAAATATGAGTAATTAAGGGGTGCCTTTCTTCATTCCAGGAGTGTGTGAAGCCCCATAACAAGTTTTTCATGTCGAGCATAATGCCACATGAATGAAGAAAGTCCATTCCCAACAAAACGTCAGTGGAAGAATCAACAATGCAAAATTTCTTACGAAATACATGTTGACCTAAAGTAAATCGTACTTTAAGTGCGCCTTTGGGTTGCACTTCGGTACCATCAAGCATAATTACTGGACCATCTTTCCATGGCAGTAACTTTTTATTTGGAGGAATAATAGAAGGAGATAATACAGAAAGAGTAGATCCTGTGTCAACCAAAGCATCGAATTTCTTTTTATGAATGGTGACAGGAAGAATAGGAACTAATCGATTTGGATTGGAATTAATGGAAGGATGAGTGACAATTATTCCAGAGATCGTCACTCCTTTTTCTCGTTTCCCGAAGTTTGTTTCGGTTTTGGGTTAGCCTTTGGTTCAGCTGTAGTAGCTGCATTGACAGTATTAGGCTTGTTAGGACATTGATTAGAAAAATGTGAAGTGTCTCCACAGTATCTGAAGGTATACTTTTTCCGTGTGTCTTGTTTAGAGTTAGCATTATTGCCATTGCCATTCTCTTTCACATTCGTCTTAGCCCTAGACTCATTCGCAGGAGGCGGAGCAGTTTCAGCCTGAGCTGACTTCTGTCCTTGAGAATGCGAATTTTCTTTGGACTGAGAGCCTTGTGAAGATTTGGATTGGGCATTGCTATTGGATGAATTAGATTTATGCCATTTATTGGTGTTGTAGGTTTTCTCTACAGGCTTCTCTATTTTAGAAGCAAAATGAATTAAATCATATAGTGAAGCAGCGTTGCAACCAAGCAAGTGTGCTTTCAAGTCAGGTAGAGCACGTTCAGAAATAAAAGAAAGTATGGTTGCCTGATTTACAGGTTGACCTAAATAAACTTTCTTGTATATCAAATCCAATTCAAGTGCAAAAGTCTCAAATGACTCATTTGGCTGTTGGCGACGACTGTACAGTCTCTCTATAGCAGAGTTCTGTGTCGAGGTCGAGCCATACATTTGTTTGAAGTGGAAGACAAACTCCTCTCATGTCTGACAATTCAACTTGGTAGTTTTCCACCACAAGTTCTGTGCTCCCTTATCAAAGACAGGAGACAAGTATAATAAGCGGTCTGCTTCAGGTATTTTCTTGAGTCTAATATAGAGCTCAAGTTCTCTGATGAAATTATCAGCAGTATCCAACTTGGGATCGAACTTAGGTATTGGAATAGAAGAATTGCCTGCGAAACTATAGTAGGTATAGAAGCTGTAATCACCTGAGTTTTTGAAGTGCTATGCAGTGAATTGACATTGGAAATATCATGCTGCGGAATGCATGATGAGTCAGAAGGAGAAGAAGACGGCGGAATATGCTGATGCGCACCGACAGCGTTATCAGTTGGCGAGTCTGGCAGAGAAACTCTCAAGTCGCCTTGTGCTACTAAACCAGAGGAATCCCTATCTGCAATATGATTACTAATATTGTTTGCCTGACTGGAGAGAGAAATATCCTGTGGAGAGCAGGATTGAAAATCTGATAAGCCGTTATCTCTAATGACCTCCTTTTCGACTACTTTGGATTGAGCCTTAAGCTCTGCAACATCATGGGCTAATTTTTGAATGTAATTGGAATTCTCAGAAAGGTGATGTTCCAAAGTAGCAATTCTTTCAACATAGGAAGAAATATCACTGCTACGTAATTCTAATTTCCTATCAAAAATTCGAGTATAGGATATCATTTTATCCTCTAAAGTATTGATGAAATGATGAGCTTGTGCAAATTTTTCTAGCATGTACTCCGCAATGGGAATTTTGGAGTCATCAGAAGCAATAATGAACAATTGCGAGTGCAAAAGATCCGTGACGTCATCGATTTGTGATCGTAGATCACTAGAAAGTGCAACATGATTATCATGTAATTCCTGCTGTTTTACTGTATAAGTATGACGGATATTCGTCAAAAATTTATCTAAACGGGTTTTGAAATCCTTTAGAGTATCAGAGCAAGTGCTTACATGATCGTCTAATTTAACTGCTAGTGCAATGTCATCTGTTCTGACTGGCCCCGATTTCGTAATTTTAGGCTTACGAGGAGGAACAGTAATTTTATCAGGTAAAGTGTCAGAAAGAGACGAATATTGAAAATTATTCCTAGCTACTTCCTTGAGTCTAGTTTTTAATAATAAATTAAGTTCAGATTCAGGCATTAGAGGATAATCTGACCTTAATTTAGTCAATAAACGTTGCTTAGCCATTGCCTGTTTCTGTCTATATTCAGGAGAACCAAGAAAAATCCATGTGTACATAACATATGCGAAATAACCAAATGTGAATGGGAATCCAGTTACCAAAAATGTAGAAGAATATGGCCAAAATCTATCAAGAAATGATACGAAAGAAATGAGTTTGTCAAACTCGGTAAGAGTAGCGTTTGCCATTGTAAAATTTAAAAAAATTTTGCGAATAAATCAGAAAATTCAAAATTAAATTTATATAAACATCTTTCAAGTTCCAAAAATTACATAAAATAATAAATTGGGCTTGAATCAAAGTACGGTCGCCATATAACGTTTAAATGATTGGTTGTATTTTAAACTGTTGTGTTTTTAGATTGCATGTTCTAATATGTCAGTAAATCTTTATATGAAATGAATTTCTGATTTGATATTCCTTATGCCAATCAATGCATGCAAAGAGTTGGATAAGGAATGAGAAAAACTAAGATTATTATTTATTAATATCTAAAGGCAAAGACAGTACTATTTCTTTCGTACATTTAATGATTATAATTATAAATTACTTAAAGTTAGCTATAAATAAATTGGAAAGGTCTCACCAAATTAAATCCTAAGACTACCAGTATCCTAATCGTATCCTAGAAGGGCGGAGGAGGATGATCATAAAGGCTGGACACAAACTCTGCTGCTGTGCACATGTAGAAAGCTAAAGCAAGACTGAATGATACCTATATGTGCGCAGACAGAGTTGGGCTTTATGATTCCTCCCTACCCTATTCTATACTATGTTACATGGCCCCACCGAGGAAAGCGCTTTATAGTGCTAAAGCGTAAATATTAATTAAATTAGTAGTGACAGAGTTACATGAAATGTATAATTATCTTCTCACATTTGTCATAATTAATAGTAGGATAGGAATGGAAGGAATATTATGTAACATGAACATTTATATACATACAAAAATGTTGACTGGGTAGCCAACGAGTTAATGCTAGAATTGTATCTTTTAAACATTTTCACTATTTGCGGTTAAATTGTGAAACAAAAGTATAACAGTAATAAGTATTTTACATCGTAAAATTAGTTCATAGCTATGGTATTATGACAATAATTTTAATATTATTAAGCTGAGATGGACAAGAAGTGTGTAAAAACATTTGGGACTATTGTTATACCTATGCGGAGTAATGCAGAGCAGAGGTGCTCGCCCGGGTGATCAATCCGACCGAACCGCAACTGGTTACATTGAATATGTCCAGTAAAGAACATTAGAATTAATGGTACAACGAGTCAATAAATGACACAACATCTATAAAGTCCGTAGCTTTCGTAGAAAGTCATATTAACATAACATCAAAATTAAATATTCATTTAGATTTGTCAAAATTATAATTAGGTAACAATTAACCAGAAAATGCTTAAATGAATTATTTGTTTAAATATGTTATATAAATTGAATATTTATATGTATATACATGGAAGTTACAGTTGTCGTTTGTAGTCGACAGGTGGTTTGTTTTTCAAACGCTTTGACCGACGATAAAATTTATCTGAATCTTCAGATGAGGATAATTCGTCTAGGTCAGAATTTTCGTCAATGTTAGTTAATTGAGGAATGGATTGAGGATTCGACATAATCTGAGAAGATAGTTGCACATCCTGTAAATCCGAGTCATCTGTAATGAAAATAGAATTGTTAGCGGAGTTTTTATAACTTGCGCTAGAGTCAATATTATTATTATTGTTAATATCATTATTGTTATTATTAATGATTGACTTATCCGTAATATTAGGTAAACTAGAGATTTGACTATTAGATGGTGACTGATCAGAAAATGGTGGAGAACTTTCATCCCTGGGGTGGTATCTCCTTAAAAATTGAATGTGGAGCGGACCCTTTGTAGAACCGTCTTCAAACTCAATGACGTAGTTTAGTCCGTCGTCCGTGACTACCTTGACTTTGGCAATGCGATCGTCATATAGAGGAGAAAATCCAGCTACTATTCCGTCAGCTTTAGATGATTGGGTGACATCGCGCATGACCACGTACTCCCCAATCTGGAAACAGTCATCTCTGTGTCTGGCATCGTAATATCGCTTCTGTCTGTCTTGCGATTTCCTAATGTGAGATACAACAAGAACACAAACATCTTTATAAACTTGATTACGATTAAATAAATATTCACGTGTGTGAGTAGGCAACTGCAACGACACGTTGACATCAAACTCTTCTTCCACAGCGTTGTCAAAAGGTAATTTGGGCTCTCTATTTAGCATCAGCTGGAACGGAGAAAATCCTGTAGTATCCTGTATACTAGAATTAATTGCCAGTCTAAAGAAAGGTAAATAAACATTCCATTTATTATGTGCATGAGAATTAATAAAACTTCGAATCATAGGTTTAATCGTGCGATTAACCCTTTCCGTCATGTTCGAGTGGGGTGTGTAGATTGAAGTTGTGACATGTTTATTGTGCCACTGATCGCACATATAATTTAACAGATTTGATGTTAAATTGGAAGCGTTGTCAGAAACGAGAACTTTGGGC
This sequence comes from Yoshiicerus persimilis, assembly GCA_020352615.2. NCBI lineage: Eukaryota > Metazoa > Arthropoda > Collembola > Entomobryomorpha > Tomoceridae > Yoshiicerus > Yoshiicerus persimilis. Next base: position 19,637 of record JABJWA020000046.1, read on the forward strand.
ATCCCGTAACGGCAAAATATTTCGTTTTCCAGAATTTTGGAAATACATTGAGATGTAGCTTCGCGTATGGGGAATATTTCCACCCATTTCGTGAATGAATCAACTAGTACCAAAATATGTTTAAATCTTCCTGGTGAGGAAGGAACGTAAGGACCCATCAAGTCAATGTACAGTGTGTGCCAAGGAGATGTGATGGCAGAGGATTTCATTAGACCTGCTGGTTTTACATTGTCGTACTTAATGCGTTGGCATTTATCGCATGTGCGAATATATTCTGTAATGAAATTGTGCATTTTAGGAAAATAAACACGCGATTTCATGCGATGAAAAGTTTTATCAACTCCGAGGTGACCTGAGTGAGGAGTATCGTGAAAATTACTTACGACTTCTGCTTGGAGTGATTTGGGAATCACCGGTATGATATTATTTTCGGTCTTTTTGTAGAGTATCCCTTGAAGAACAGAAAAATCTTTAGGTAACTTAGTAATTATATTTTGAATTACTGTATCTTCCTTTTGGGCTTTGAGAATTTTCTTTTTGTCAATAGAGCATGTTAAAAGTATATTCGACCTGTGTGTTGGGGGAAACATGATCTCCCTATGCTCGTCAATTACAATGTCATCAGGTAAAGGGTTGCGAGAAAGATAATCAGCAACAACATTATCTTTACCTTTTATGTATTGTATGCAAGGGCTCCATACTTGTAGCATGATTGCCCATCTCATTAATCTTTGAGACGTATTTTTCATGCTGTCCAACCACACAAGAGCGTAATGGTCAGTTTGCAGAATGAATTCTTGTCCGTCTAGGTATTCCCTAAACTTCTCAAGAGCATAAGCAATGGCATATAATTCATTTTCACAAGATGAATAATTTTGTTGAGCAGGTTCTTTCGCCTTGCTCGCGAAACAGACTACCCTTTCTTCTCCAAACTCATCCAGTTGAGCTAATACGGCGCCATAACCGACACCACTCCCGTCTGTTCGGAGAATAAACGGTTTATCATAGTTAGGATAGGCTAAAACGAGATTTTTAGAAATTTCAGTTTTCAAAGCCTGAAATGCTGACTCTTCCTTGTCCGTCCAAATAAATTTCTTTTTTCGGAGAACACAAGTTATAAAGAGGTAAACAATGATCTGCCATATTCTCTATAAAATTTCTGTACCAGCCGATACAACCGAGAAATTTTCTAAGAGCTTTGCGAGAACCGGGAGAAGGTAAATCAAGAATGGCCTTAACCTGTTCTGGGTTCTTCTCTATGCCTTTGGGAGAAACTATGTGGCCTAAGTATTTAACTTTCGTTTTTCCGAATTGGCATTTAGTTTTATTAATAGTGATTCCAGCGTCTTTCAAACGTGAAAATACTGTGTCAAGATGAGTTAGATGATCAGTGAAAGTTTTGGAATAAACCAGAATATCGTCTTGGTAGACAAGAACGAAATCATCTAAACCCTGTAAGATTTCCTGCATGAGACGTTGGTATGTATAACTAGCATTTCGTAAACCGAAGGGAAGAACGGTAAATTCGAACAAACCCTGATCGGTCATGAAAGCTGTGTATTTGCGGCTGCCCTTATCAAGAGCAATCTGCCAATAGCCTTTTTCAGCGTCTAGGATGGACAGATAATTAGCCAAATACAGTTTTTGCAATAATCTTTGAATTAATGGGATTGGAAATGTTTCATGTTTCGTGAATTGATTGATATATCGAAAATCAACGCAGAAACGCCAATCTCCATTTGGTTTTGGTCTAATAAGGACAGGAGATGAGTAATCCGATGTGGAAGGTTGAATTACTCCTAACTTACGCATATATTCTACTTCCTGATTTATTATTTTATGCTTAGCTGGTGAGGTGGGATAAGGTCGTTGACGTTTAGGTTTTTCCTCAGTCATGACTATTTTATGAGTTACTCTATTAGTTGTCCCTAATGGCGCGTCCACCACTTCGGGGAACTTTTCCAGTAGTTCTCTGATTGCATCAGATTCAAAATCTTTTAAAGTCTGTAAAACTCTAATCGGGAAGCTACTAGAAATATGAGTAATTAAGGGGTGCCTTTCTTCATTCCAGGAGTGTGTGAAGCCCCATAACAAGTTTTTCATGTCGAGCATAATGCCACATGAATGAAGAAAGTCCATTCCCAACAAAACGTCAGTGGAAGAATCAACAATGCAAAATTTCTTACGAAATACATGTTGACCTAAAGTAAATCGTACTTTAAGTGCGCCTTTGGGTTGCACTTCGGTACCATCAAGCATAATTACTGGACCATCTTTCCATGGCAGTAACTTTTTATTTGGAGGAATAATAGAAGGAGATAATACAGAAAGAGTAGATCCTGTGTCAACCAAAGCATCGAATTTCTTTTTATGAATGGTGACAGGAAGAATAGGAACTAATCGATTTGGATTGGAATTAATGGAAGGATGAGTGACAATTATTCCAGAGATCGTCACTCCTTTTTCTCGTTTCCCGAAGTTTGTTTCGGTTTTGGGTTAGCCTTTGGTTCAGCTGTAGTAGCTGCATTGACAGTATTAGGCTTGTTAGGACATTGATTAGAAAAATGTGAAGTGTCTCCACAGTATCTGAAGGTATACTTTTTCCGTGTGTCTTGTTTAGAGTTAGCATTATTGCCATTGCCATTCTCTTTCACATTCGTCTTAGCCCTAGACTCATTCGCAGGAGGCGGAGCAGTTTCAGCCTGAGCTGACTTCTGTCCTTGAGAATGCGAATTTTCTTTGGACTGAGAGCCTTGTGAAGATTTGGATTGGGCATTGCTATTGGATGAATTAGATTTATGCCATTTATTGGTGTTGTAGGTTTTCTCTACAGGCTTCTCTATTTTAGAAGCAAAATGAATTAAATCATATAGTGAAGCAGCGTTGCAACCAAGCAAGTGTGCTTTCAAGTCAGGTAGAGCACGTTCAGAAATAAAAGAAAGTATGGTTGCCTGATTTACAGGTTGACCTAAATAAACTTTCTTGTATATCAAATCCAATTCAAGTGCAAAAGTCTCAAATGACTCATTTGGCTGTTGGCGACGACTGTACAGTCTCTCTATAGCAGAGTTCTGTGTCGAGGTCGAGCCATACATTTGTTTGAAGTGGAAGACAAACTCCTCTCATGTCTGACAATTCAACTTGGTAGTTTTCCACCACAAGTTCTGTGCTCCCTTATCAAAGACAGGAGACAAGTATAATAAGCGGTCTGCTTCAGGTATTTTCTTGAGTCTAATATAGAGCTCAAGTTCTCTGATGAAATTATCAGCAGTATCCAACTTGGGATCGAACTTAGGTATTGGAATAGAAGAATTGCCTGCGAAACTATAGTAGGTATAGAAGCTGTAATCACCTGAGTTTTTGAAGTGCTATGCAGTGAATTGACATTGGAAATATCATGCTGCGGAATGCATGATGAGTCAGAAGGAGAAGAAGACGGCGGAATATGCTGATGCGCACCGACAGCGTTATCAGTTGGCGAGTCTGGCAGAGAAACTCTCAAGTCGCCTTGTGCTACTAAACCAGAGGAATCCCTATCTGCAATATGATTACTAATATTGTTTGCCTGACTGGAGAGAGAAATATCCTGTGGAGAGCAGGATTGAAAATCTGATAAGCCGTTATCTCTAATGACCTCCTTTTCGACTACTTTGGATTGAGCCTTAAGCTCTGCAACATCATGGGCTAATTTTTGAATGTAATTGGAATTCTCAGAAAGGTGATGTTCCAAAGTAGCAATTCTTTCAACATAGGAAGAAATATCACTGCTACGTAATTCTAATTTCCTATCAAAAATTCGAGTATAGGATATCATTTTATCCTCTAAAGTATTGATGAAATGATGAGCTTGTGCAAATTTTTCTAGCATGTACTCCGCAATGGGAATTTTGGAGTCATCAGAAGCAATAATGAACAATTGCGAGTGCAAAAGATCCGTGACGTCATCGATTTGTGATCGTAGATCACTAGAAAGTGCAACATGATTATCATGTAATTCCTGCTGTTTTACTGTATAAGTATGACGGATATTCGTCAAAAATTTATCTAAACGGGTTTTGAAATCCTTTAGAGTATCAGAGCAAGTGCTTACATGATCGTCTAATTTAACTGCTAGTGCAATGTCATCTGTTCTGACTGGCCCCGATTTCGTAATTTTAGGCTTACGAGGAGGAACAGTAATTTTATCAGGTAAAGTGTCAGAAAGAGACGAATATTGAAAATTATTCCTAGCTACTTCCTTGAGTCTAGTTTTTAATAATAAATTAAGTTCAGATTCAGGCATTAGAGGATAATCTGACCTTAATTTAGTCAATAAACGTTGCTTAGCCATTGCCTGTTTCTGTCTATATTCAGGAGAACCAAGAAAAATCCATGTGTACATAACATATGCGAAATAACCAAATGTGAATGGGAATCCAGTTACCAAAAATGTAGAAGAATATGGCCAAAATCTATCAAGAAATGATACGAAAGAAATGAGTTTGTCAAACTCGGTAAGAGTAGCGTTTGCCATTGTAAAATTTAAAAAATTTTGCGAATAAATCAGAAAATTCAAAATTAAATTTATATAAACATCTTTCAAGTTCCAAAAATTACATAAAATAATAAATTGGGCTTGAATCAAAGTACGGTCGCCATATAACGTTTAAATGATTGGTTGTATTTTAAACTGTTGTGTTTTTAGATTGCATGTTCTAATATGTCAGTAAATCTTTATATGAAATGAATTTCTGATTTGATATTCCTTATGCCAATCAATGCATGCAAAGAGTTGGATAAGGAATGAGAAAAACTAAGATTATTATTTATTAATATCTAAAGGCAAAGACAGTACTATTTCTTTCGTACATTTAATGATTATAATTATAAATTACTTAAAGTTAGCTATAAATAAATTGGAAAGGTCTCACCAAATTAAATCCTAAGACTACCAGTATCCTAATCGTATCCTAGAAGGGCGGAGGAGGATGATCATAAAGGCTGGACACAAACTCTGCTGCTGTGCACATGTAGAAAGCTAAAGCAAGACTGAATGATACCTATATGTGCGCAGACAGAGTTGGGCTTTATGATTCCTCCCTACCCTATTCTATACTATGTTACAGCAGATATAGTACATACAAATTGAAATTCACAACTGTCAACTAACTATAATTCATTCATGAATTTCTTCTCAATTTTAAAATTGTACACGTCTTTATTTGCTATCCGGATATTTATTAATAATTATTTTATTTTATTATTTATAATTTATTTTAATTAACGAGTTAGGCAGATTACTTTGGTTTCCAATTACAAAATACAATTACCTACTACTTTCATCAATTACAATTACGAATTAAATTTACATATTAAAATAATCGATTACAAATTACATGAGAATGTATGTGTGTCAGAAAGAGGTGTCGTGCCATATCAGAGTCAGATTCCATGGATAAATTTTGTACCAGAGCGAACCAACAACCAATGTTAGTGTAGTAATGCGTAGTCTGTGGGTTTCAATCAAGTACATTTTAGCGTATTGGGGTGACTATATATTTCCTGTTTAGTTGCTGTTAAAAGAACTGGTAAATATATTTGCCAATGAGAATACAGATGTGAGAATTCCCATTATACCATTTAATTCTTCACATTTTTCCAATAGAAATTTTCAACCGCAGATTACCAACATCAATATATATCGCAAACCAAGGCTAACACGTGCAGAAAACTCCATTGACATAGTTTTCTGGGGTTTCCATACAGTGAAAATAATTGAATTGTATATTCTCTGTGAATCAACTTGTAGTTGAGTTCTTTATGAACCTGGGTCGTACATATAATTTTATTCAACTATGATCCTAACACCAAAAAAAACTAAGGAATTAATTTGAAATGCAAGTATACGTCGTTGAGTTCGAAGTCGTTTATGATCCACCTTTCTTGGCGTTATTCCGCCAGGGTCGGTCTTTATTAAATCTATATCAATCGCACCACATTACTAATAATTAAGAGTTAAGTAAAAGTACTGAGTGCACGATTAAGTATTTATTAATTTCTATGAATGTTTTGCCAGACAATACTAAATGTATTGAATACTAATAATTCAGAGCAGTTGTGCATTATTAATTATGTTTATTTATTTTTCATTACGTGTACGTATTTTTCCATATATAACATTACATAGTAATGCGCCATTACAAGTGTTGGTAAGTTATTGTGTAAGCACATCATGGTTAAACAAAGCGTGATAACTTAGGTAATTTCACAGCATAAATAATGGATAAAAACATCGTTTTGTGGGGAAGTGTGAATTAAATATTGGGGCAAGTGATGCCACGTCCTATAAAAGGGTGTTTATTCTCTACAACGTCTAAAAACACAACCACGCAGAGCATATCTCATTTTGATATACTCTCTGCATTTAACCACATAAGCTCTCAAAAGGTGTTTCAATTTTCTTAAAACTGTAGGAATGGCTAAAATTAAATTAATCCACAATTGGTGAAGTTCAACAAATGTGAAAACAAGGGTAGGTATTGCTAACAGCACTGGTTGTATAAGAAAAATTATTCCTATATTTGAAGAAAGTTTCATTGTTTGCGGAACATTGGATGGCTTGCTTTTACAAACATGACATTCACGTAAACTTTCGAATCTGTCAATCATACTGAGCCATTCAGAATAAATTCCTGATTGGTGGAAGGTTAATAATCTATAATTCAATGTTTGGATCTTCTTGTAGACAGAAATTTGGTATTCATAATCGAATTTCCGGCATCTGAAACATATACAGTTTAAGTATTCAACAATGTGTCTATTCAAGAACCAGTGCAATATCCCAGGTATTTATACCTGCCTAGCCAAATCAGCTAAAAACTAGATTCCCAGGCAGCTCGACATTTCATGTGAAGCGGTGTTTTATTGTTTTTAAATGCAAATATCTTATTGTATAACTGAAATGTCAAGGTTTTGGTTTCCTTGAAATCCTATACCCGATTTATTCAGGCAGGTATGGGAAATATTTGTGTTGCTGTAGAAAATTACTGTGAACTAAAATTGAATAGTAAAGTGACATTGACAGTAAAATATAAGATTTGGCTACACTGAAATTAGTTACCGTATTTGATGCATCCAGTAGGATATCCGAAGCAAAGTAATCAAGACGTAAAGATATGATACCATACCCCAATACAGAAAACAGAGTAATACGATGACTTGGGATTTTTGAACCCCAATTTGTATGGTCCAATGCAATGGGAAGCTTTTAGACACAAAATTGTTTTGCATAAGAATAGTAAAGAATGCATTTCCTGGTGCAGCAATGAGATAAACTATTGGGACAAAAAACTTTGTGATCCAAACTTCCATTTGAGCGTAACTCGTTTTCTTGGCATCGAATTTCTCACCATCAATACATTTAAAACAAAAGATTAAAAAGCTTACTGTATTACTTGTAAAGAAAATGTTGAAAAATTAATATTTTGTCAATATTAATACTATATAGTTTTATTATTTAATATTTATATATTCATTTTTACAAGACCAATGACCATTTAATACCAAGCAATATTTCAAACTTACCATTTTTAATTATTTCATCGTACAAGTAATTGAGAATTGCAATAACTTCGTTTCCTCTCGTAGAATTGCTATATATGGTCATCACAAATGATATATGAATAATCAAAATTGTAAAGCTCATGGTCAGCGAAGAGATGTCCAATATATTTGCATCATTTTGCTGAATGGATTGCAGAAGTAAGATCGCAGTCTGAAATGCAAAGACTCCGTTCAAAATTCCAAAAATTTTCAGATGAATATGCGATTTTCTCATCACATACTTTTGTCTTGTTTGGTCCCAAGAAAACGGAGAACCGCACAAATAAGGGGCAATGTTGACATACAATCCAAACCAGTAGAAATGATTGAATTTTAACTGAGAAATTAGTTCATGAACATGGTATTGCAATTTTTCATGATAAATTGCTTTCCATATTCTGAAAAGAAATGCAAACATTTTTCCTTTAGTCGCCAAAAATATGAACATAGGTTTAGACAACACTTTTAAATGATAAGTCAGAAGAAAGTATTTGGTTTTATATAATGTCTATTGAGCGTATAATGACAAAGCTGGCAGCTCACTCCTAAGGGTGGTTGCATTCTGCGAGAAAATACTGGTATGCATGAAACAAGTGCACAATTTGTAATGATTGTATTGCCGTGTTACATTTTAATGATATTATGTAAAAGTGTTATCAAAGACTTAGAAGTTAATTATTGTAAACAATGTAAAGTGGTATATGGTTTTCCCATACAGGGTGGGTAAAAATGAGCAGTGGACACTTTAATCATGAATAACTCGAAAACGAATACTTCGAATGGGGATTCATTCGAAAGGGGACAATATTTTGAGTGCACTTCAAAATTATTGCTTTTCTTTGACGTATCACATTTCAATTTCCCTAAATTAAAAACAAACACTACGAGAATTACATCCGAACAAAAATTCGCAAGACGAGAACAGGTAAATCTTGGATAGCGCTGCACTCTTAAAGGGAATGAGCTGTGTTGGCGTTTTTTCTAATTTTATATTCAATGAGCACACTATTCTCCAAATTCACCGAGCACGCTTCTTGTCGGTTACTTCTGTCCTCTCTTCTCTCTCTTTCGCTCTGCTCTCCCCGCGCCTTCTGCTTTTCGCCTCTAATGCTTCTCCTTGCTCGTTCAGCGACAAATATAATATTTTAATATTTCTCTTGTTTCCCATGCAAAAACCAAAACATGGATTAAGATTCCAGAGATAAATATGACAAATATTGTTGAAATATTGGAATTGTACAAATTTAAGGGTCTTGGCTGAGCCCATTTTAAGCATTTTCTACAAAATCGAAATTGCGTTGTTGCATTGAAATTGTTCCATTTCTGGTATATTCCTGATTGGTCTAATCTTCTAACTCTTGACTCCATGTAAAACATGAACAATCTATTAAGTTTTCTCCAGAGTACAATGCCGACACTTTTTGGCATAAATATATTTTCTGGTTTACCTACATACATATCAGGGAACGTTTCAGCAAATTTTCTTTGTCCGTGTATAAAGTCAGAGATGGAATTCTGTTTCAAAATGAAAGCAAACTTATTGCATTTAGTTTTTGAAAAATGCAGGAAATTTCCACTGCTGATTATACGTGCGTTGCTTTTAATCATATTTTCATATTCAACAAGTTTTTTGGGTTTTAAATAATGGAATCTGTGAGAAATCTCATCAGCCAATTCAGCAAATAATGGGAAATAATTTCTATTATTAAAAATACTCTTGAATGTAGTTTCTAAAATACTTGAATTAGGTTGTAGTGACGCTTTTAGCCATTGAATCAAAGGATCATATACTGAAAATGTAGCAGACATTATCTCAATTACTGAAGCACTGGAAACAATTTTTTCCACTAAGGAATGCCCAGCCTTACTAGGATCCGGGAGGGTGAAGATGGATATATTTAATTTGCCAAATTGATCAATGGATTCCAGTTTTGTTACTTCTCTTTCTCTAGTTAAATCTACAATCACTATTCCTTTATATGCATTTGAAAGTACTACTGCCATTAGAAGGTAGAAACCCAAAACCAGTTTTAGCCATTTTATATTTTGGCAATACTTTGGCAAGGAGTAACTGATTTCCAGCAAGTATGCGTACAATAGGAACGTAAAAGAATACTTTTCGAGTTTTTTCCAATGAAATACCATATTACAAAAAGCACTGACTGAAATAATAGAAAAGACGACGCCAACCCATGACAATAACTTGTACGGCTTTACATAGCCTGCAAAAGAAATTCCCTCTTGATCCAATATGGTGCAGGAAATGAAATTAAATCCATCAGTACCCATCGGGAAAAATAGTGATCCTAATTGCTCCTTAGGTTTGGGTATACCTACATTGTATTGTATGCACGACATATAAGGCGTTCTTCTAAATCTAGATGTATTAGAAATACTGTTTATTAAATCGAGAGACAATGCTGTTGTATAGTGCACTTCGTCACGTCCCATTGGAATAAAATATTGGCCAATATCTCTTTTGAAACGACTCTTGGCATTTTCATCCATAATGCAAATACCAGGTAAGATTGGCGGGTTTAGCTTTTTAAAATAAAATTCAAACGCAATTCTTTTGAAATTCATGCCTATATCATCAGAGTTTTGCAATTTGCTTAATGTATACGAGATTTTTACCTCAAATTCTAAAAAGTACTGTTCCATAATAACAGTAGTCCCGAACATATGAGTCAAAGGCCACGTGTAAACCACAAACATTTTATTAAATGGGGTATCAAAGACGTGCAAGAACACGAGTCTGTCTCCGTGAGTTAAATGTAGTGAGTTGAGGTGTGTTAAATGAAACATTCCATTATACATCTCATAACGTTTATCTAGATCCAACAGTTCTGATTTATTCCGTAATACGACGTGAACTGTACTGTAGCGGTCGAAGGAGTAATATTCCGTTGCATTAAAGTGCATTCCAACTAAATTGTAGATAACGAAGTTTGTAAAATACATTCCAACAAGGTCCGCTTCATTAATGCCAACCAAAACATGAGACAGACAATTTATGCGAGATAAAATACTTGGCGAAGAAAGTTTTCTGTATAGAACCAGTTCGCGTAAGTAGCAATTTCGGTCCATCCTTGTAGAGTACCCATACCGCCTCGATGCCCAATACATTGCTATTTGCGCTTTGTTACAACCCAAAGTGGAATAGAAATGAGCTGTCAAAGAATCCATCCTTGTCGAGCAGTTTTATTTAAGACCTGTAAATGAAAAAAAATTTGGTCTCAAAACAATTTTATAAGTGCCTTAAAATTTTCATAACACTAAATAGAAAATACATGTTTTCTGAAAAAAAAATTTTTATGGCCCCGTGTGGGGAGAAACGAGATTTCAAGGTCATCAAAGTTGCAATCTTGTAACATTCATAAAAGGCAAACCACAGGTCCAAAAATTATGATCTTCTTTTTAAACATCATCTAACTTCATGGCCGAGATAGGTCTTTTTCAGAATTTGAAAATTTGACCTGCTTCACGTGTTAAACATTTTCAAAATTTTGAAAAAAATTTTAAAATGTTTTACACTAATGAAATGTTGTACATATTGTTCCTACTTGACAAAACGCATTACAACACTTTATTTTTGCGTTGACCTTACAAAAGGTCAAAGGTCATGCGTAGACATACGCATTTAATAGTGCCATATGGCACATCAATCAGTTTCAAAATTTTGTCTAGAACTCGGTTCTGGCCTTACCTAATACAGTAGGGCTACCCTTAAAAAGTTAACGGCCAAAATCGCAGCCTTAGTCTTCATTGGGGAAAAATGAAGTTGCAATTTCGGCCGTTAACTTTTCTAGAGCGACCATTATGTATTAAGCAATGCCAGAACCGAGTTCTAGACAAAATTTTGAAGCTGATTGATGTGCCATATGGCACTATTAAATGCGTATGTCTACGCATGACCTTTGACCTTTTGTAAGGTCAACGCAAAAATAAAGTGTTGTAATGCGTTTTGTCAAGTAGGAACAATATGTACAACATTTCATTAGTGTAAAACATTTTAAAATTTTTTTCAAAATTTTGAAAATGTTTAACACGTGAAGCAGGTCAAATTTTCAAATTCTGAAAAAGACCTATCTCGGCCATGAAGTTAGATGATGTTTAAAAAGAAGATCATAATTTTTGGACCTGTGGTTTGCCTTTTATGAATGTTACAAGATTGCAACTTTGATGACCTTGAAATCTCGTTTCTCCCCACATGGGGCCATAAAAATTTTTTTTGAGAAAACATGTATTTTCTATTTAGTGTTATGAAAATTTTAAGGCACTTACAAAATTGTTTTGAGACCAAATTTTTTTTCATTTACAGGTTTTAAATAAAACTGCTCTGTCAAAGTGTAGGGAACTTCAAAATCAGAAAGTTCTTCTCTGAGCCCTGAATGGAACTGTGATAGGGTTTCTTCATTTCCATAAAAAATGAAATTTAAATGGCAACCGGCTTCAAAATTTGAGTGTAGTTTTCCGAGAAATTTGGATTCCGCCTTACTTTGTTCAAACAAAAGTGCAGTTTTAATCACAAAATTAAAGCAAAAAAGTGCAGTGACATTATACCTTTTGGATGCCTTAAATATATATATTTTTTAATTTCTAAAGTAGTATTCCAACTTTTAAATCAGTACTTTTAAAATGTTTTTGTGTTGCTTGATTTTCGGTCTTGATTTAAATTTGCTTTAGATAAACTTTTGTTGAGATTTCTGAGGTCCAGTCTCATCGAGTCGAGTTCTTATTGCGGAGTAAAATTCTTTTTGCTTTTTGGGGACAAAATATACAGCGTGACGCTTTTAAATAGGCTTTGTATTTAATTTAGGTGTAGTCTTTAAAAGGTTTGTTATGTAAAATGTTGACTAAGTTTTCGATCATGTAATCAGTAATCATCATTATTAGCTATCAGTAATGCATATTGGAGCAAATACAAGAAAACGCGTAGTAAATATGTAATAGGTCTCTTCAGGCAGAAATTTAACGAAGAGTTGTAATGCCCACAATACTAGTTTAGTAGAATATGTAAAATATTAAGCATGTGTACTTAATGTTAAACAGAAATGTAGCCAATGAAGAAAATGGATTTATATAAGATAAGACTAAGTCCATAGTAATACATTAAGAATACCGTACGTGTTTAATAATTCATTGTATTGATAAGTGTTGGAGAAAATTCGAGAGCAGAAACAAATAAGTACACTATTAAATTATCCCAGTAACTTCACACCGGTAACTTTCAACTTACCAGTGCACCTGCCATACTTACTGGAATCCCTGTAGAACTTACAGGGAACCAGGTAAAAACTTACCGCTACCCGGTAGCTTTTACTTTTTTCTCGGCGAAAGCACAAACTACGAGAATACAGTAATATTTTACCAGCGTCTGGTAAATACAACTGACCCTGGTAAATTTTACTAGGATGCCATTAAAATTTACCAGGATGCAGGTAAAATTTACCAGGATGCAGATAAAATTTACCAGGATGCAGATAAAATTTACCAGAATGCAGATAAAATTTACCAGGATGCCGGTAAATTAATGTAAGTACTCCACATTACTATGCAAAGAAATGAGTTTTTTGAGATGCATTGTTTTAGTACTCAGTTTTTTTCGACTCACAGGAGAAAAATTCTCAATTAGAGTCGAATTTACAAGTATGTAAGTTTTTATACTGTTGCATAGGTACTCTTTAGTGAATATTTTTTGAGGGCGATTTGCGCACCTCGAAGCGTTTAATTAGGTTTGCATTTATTTAGGCATATAGCTTTTAAGCAGTACACCATATGAAGTATTTCTCTGCCTGAATAAGAGCCAAATATGTATAACTCGATGTGCTAACGTACTAAAGCATTCGGGTTTAATCACATGAAAAGGAGTTGTAAATATATAATGACTCCGATCATGAAAAACAACTTATGCAAAGAAGATTATTTATTAGTCCCACAATCAAAGTATACGAAAGGATATTAATATGGTACCCGAAGAATTAAACCTGTAGACGTAGTGGCACATATATATAATTAAAGAAATGGGTTTACATAAAACTAAGTCCACAGTATTAATATATTAAAAGCATATATCATTTTAATGTATAGGTAACTCAAATATCACTAACCATAAAAGCATTTAACGATGGCATGTGTACTCCTTAAGCCTCAAAATTACTCCGAATTCATAAGGTACCGTAACAAAATTATTGATGTGCATTAAACTTATAGCAATTATCCAGGCATTCAAGACCATCGCGTCAACCTAGAAAAATGACGAACATTTGCAGCACGCAGACGAATTTTAGTGTAGAACTGTGTAGACAATAATATATAATCGCAAAGTAAAATCTGAATATTTAATGTTTTAGAATTACATTATGGTAGTTTATTTAGCACAACTTTTTGAAATCATGTATGATAACAGTGATATGACTGAAATGAGAACATCCTCATCTCTTATCCGCAGATTCACACTTTCTTCACTAAAAGATCTGTTTAATATTGTGACTATTGTAATCTTTGTTTACAATGAATAATATTTGTAAAATGACTACCAATATTTCGCCATATATTATAGCCATGTTTATATAAAATCAGCAGACCATAATATTTCCCATAATTCATTTCATGTATACATTTCCAATGACAAAAATATTCAATGTATTAATTTTCTATCAGGACTAGTACGAAGTAACTGCAAATACACCAGTAAACCACATTTCTAGTGTTTGGAGTGTGATAGTTAAAGTAAATATTATTTATAAAGCGTTCATGTAAAAGACATCAAGAAAGAGCTGAAACTTGTCTATTTCGCATATTGATATCTTTCGGCTAATTTTACTGATTTAATTCCAATAGCTTTGTTATATTTATATAAAAGAATTTACTTTAAAATGCGTTTTTCTCATTACAAAAATATTCCGGAAAAAAATTGAAATTTTGTATAATATTACGGCGTAGTGACATTATTGCTCAAATGCCCGAAACCTTTGTTAGATTACAAACATTCATTTGAAATAGTTCCATCCCATTTATCTGCCTAATTAAGATAGACTGATTGGATGGATGGCTGGAACTACTTTGGTGATGAACAATCTGAGTTATTAAAGTAGTTGATAGTTGATTAGATAGCCTTCTTACTTACTTGCTTACTTTACTTAACGTAATGAAAAGGCATATACTACCTGTATCAGAAGTCTGCAGATATATGTATTTAAGCGACAAAGCACATTTGTCTTTCGTCATTTTCGTGACAATATAATTTTCAAGAACTTTTTGGAATTCTTTTTTTTGTATAACCGTGCAATAAATAGCTTATTTTTGTGAACAGAAATGATAAACTGTGTTCTAACAAGTTTAATTAGCTTCATTTTTATTTCCAGCATTAACCAAATTGCAAGGCTAAAGGTAAAGAATCTTTTCTTGGAAAACTTGTAAATTTAGAAAAATATTGTCATATTAATTTCATTTTCTACAAAAATGACAATAACTACGAAAAAACACAGTTTACCTTGAAGAATTAAAAGAAGAACTTTCTAGAATTGATTTCCCGTATACACTTACTAGATTCGATAAACTGAAATCCCATTTCTATGACACCTTAGGATGTTCCTATCAAGACGTTGTCTCCGTGCCTTTTTAGCAAGCCGAAGCCGAATTGCTATTCTAGAGACATTGTACTGAAAAGAAAACTTTCTACTCCAAGTATATGGTCAAAGCTGAGTTGTTTTTCTCATATTTTGATTGGGTTAAACCAGACGGATTTGGTTGACCTCTACTTCACCAATTACATCCTTAACAACTTCATGGAAAATTATGAAAAGATCTCTCGGTACACACTTACCCCAACAAGAACCAATTTCGTATGCTGTGTAACTGTGCATATTGTATTCTCCTCACTGCATAAGTTAAAAGAATTTCAAAATACTGTTGGTCGTCCCGAATTTCATTGGTCACGAAATCCAGATTTATTTGTCATCGAAAACCGTAGCAAATTGGTATTTTTGTATTCACCTGAAAGAAAATTTAACAATATTGTCGCAATGTATTCTTGTCATTGGTATGCTGACACGGAAATTTATTTTCCGAAATACTACTTTGGTACCATACAGACAGGAGGGACAACTTCAAAAATGCATTACTTAACTTTGAAAACTTTGACGGTGGAGATTTTAAAAAGAAAGCATACATGTTTGTTATCAACAATTTATCAAAGAAATCCAATAAATGTGGTATTACAGGTTACATTACGAACGACAATACCTTGCCAGAAGCAAAACGTGGGCCATCACGATCAGAAAACGAGGAACTGAAATATTTTATTGGCGCTAGGTATAATATGCATATATTATACACTACGGTATTGTCTAGATACATTTTTCAAGGAACCCTCAACGCCACGGTAATACAAAATGTACATCAAGAGCGCAGAGAAGATATTTTATTTTTGTGGGCTATAATGATGATATGCCTGACATTGGTGGTAACATATTTGACCCATCACTAGTTTTTCCAACTCACTCAGAAGGTTTCAATTTTATTTCCTGTTCCGTGTTGGACGAGGAAAAACTGTCCTTCCACGCTTACGTGAGACCATTCAAACTTTGGTCATGGATTTGTATTCTTCTATCTCTGGTCAGTATCACTGTATTTTCATTCACAATGACATATTATCAAAAAGTAAAAAGTGACTTCATTTTGCTGTATTACGCCTATTTGTTGGAAGTCAGTTATCCATTGCGGAGTAACCGCGAATGGTTGAGGATCACAGTTGGGCCTTTTCTGCTTATGGGAGTTGTGCTAACAAACATATACAAAGGAATTGTGACCGTTGACTTAACAGGCATTCGGAAAGAGCAACATTTGGAATCAATTGACCAATTCGGAGAACTAAAAATCATATCATTCAGCATAATTGATAAAATGTCAGTGAAACATTTGAACAAAATCTTAGATGGATCTCTCATGGCCCAATTTTCACTAGGGATTCAGGTTCGTCAATATGAATTAAGACTTCGTCAACTTGAGGATAAGAATGGTCATATAAGTAATACCAGCGCAAAGTAGTTAGTATGTTCAGAGTACAAATTTTGCAGAAAGAGTTGTTTCGTTTGTACTCAGACATGGCTGATGAAATTGAAAAAAGGTCCGATTTTCTAAAACCTCAAAAGATGTTGCAATACAAAAATATGCTAAAGAATTTTAATTTTGAAATTGGGTATCACGACATTAAAGAGTGGAAAAGTAAGAAATTTCAACAATGCAAACAATCCGCCTTGATTGTCAAACATAATGAAATCTACAAATACCTAACTGAGAAAAAATGGTCTGGAGTGAAATTAACAAAACCATTATACTTTGGCAAACCTGAAAATTCGTTTATGCCGAGAAGATATGGAATTACTGTTAGGGAAGGCCCACACAAATTGTTATTGCCTTACCTTAAGCAGAAAATCTTAAGCTTAGACCAGTCAGGAATTTACCACCAATGGCGTCACTTTAACTCATCACCAAAATTCAATCTATGTAAACGATGCTTTGATGCACCGAAACCGCGTCCTTTGAAGTTGAGTAATTGTAACATTTCAACCATATTTCTAATTCTATTTGGAGTCGTTTCAGTACAACTTCTGCCGTTTATTGTGGAGATAAGGCATTTGTTGAAATTTTACATCTCAAAATTTATTAGGAGTTTTCTAAAGAAGCTTTCAAGTTTCAAAAGGATTGCATTGAAAGCATTCTGTAAATCAAAAGATAAAAACAAAGTAGTAAATTTTTCGAAAACGCTTTCAAAATAAAAAACCAATCAGCATTATAAGATCATTGCGTATTTACAAATATCTTAATTTTTAATTTGAAATTTGAAATTTACAAATTACAAAGTATAGTGATTACACCATTACATATTTAATGTTTAGCAAAATTAGTATTATATGTTACTTTTCTGCGTAAATGTGTTACATAAATGCTTTTATGTGCAATTACAGAATACAATATCGTATGATATTGTACATGTATTGTATTGATATGATATGAATATGATATCGTGTGGATTAATGATCATATTAAATTATTCAAATTATTTACTTAATGTAAAATAAATTAAATGTTCAATGCGGACACTACTCCGTAAAACGACGTATCTCAATTCTTATTTTTGCAACAATAATTCCAGTTGCAGAAGAAATAAAAAAATTTACAATTTTTCAAAAAAATCGTATTAGAGATACGTCGTTTTACGGAGTAACAATTCTACTCTTATGCATCCATTATTGATGCGTAAGAGTAGTATTGTTTGTAAGTTGCATATAAAGAAGTCTTTAAATAAAGGTCGTTAAAAATTGTTGCATTATCAACCGCATGCAAATTATGGTTATCAAGAGGAATTATTCTTTGCTTACACCTTGTAATCTCTACTATCTGTAATAATTTGTAACATATTTATGGAAATAATTTACCGGTAGATTAAGTGGAACATTATTTATAATTAGTGGTAAGTCCGTAATAAATTTTCAGTGAAAGAATATTTTGACGTAGATAAGTATTTTTTAAAGGATGTTTTATTTATTACTTGGGTCAAAAATGGGCAACCTTGGGTTTACACTCAATCCATCTGTTTGCCATAAAGATGTGCCAATTGTCTGCTGTTTAAGGTTAGTTTATGATTTGAATTAGTTTCAGAAGTTTCATATAGTTTCAACATGATAAGTTGCCTAAATACAATAAGAAATATACTCCGGAGAATATAAAAACCCTGATGAAAAAGCGATATCATTAGCTTTATTTACGGACCAATGATATACGGGATGCTGCTATATATATATATGTTAGCGGTAAATCGAGAAATCAGGCAATTTCAAAAATGCCTAGGCAAATTGAGAAATTTGTACTGAGTTTTGGTTTTTGTGGTCAATTTTGAAGAAGACAAGTTAGCAGGCCATTGTAGACCAACTGGCATAATTCTAAAGTCGCGGCTGAATCAGAAAAACCTCACCTGAATTATGTGGACCATTTCATTTCTAAGTTACATCATTTAATATGGCATAGCTCTTCAAAGTTAATAATTGTCATAATTTACAAATGAAATGGTTCACATAATTCAAATGAGGTTTTTCTGATTCAGCCGTGAATTTTGAATTAAGCCAGTTGGTCTACAATGGCCTAATCACTTCAGCGTTCCCCGTATTAAAGCTATGTATTTTATCACTTACCATTCATCTAGAATAATGTATATCTTCCATTTATATATTCTATCCAATGGGTTTTTCCAGTTGGACAAATATTTACGAAGTTCTAAGAACTTATTATCTTTAAAACACATTTACAGCAAACTGTCCTTATGATAAACGCTTAATGGGCAAGCTATCTCATCAAATAATAATATCGTAGGTCACATAGCTCACAATAATGCGCGGGGGATAATATCGCCGACTTACAATCATAAATTGAATAACAGATACCAGCAGACTTTACGCTTACTAAAAATTATGAACACTACCAACGCTAAATAAATACTACTTCAATTATCTAAACGTTGTGCCGACTAAGTACATGCACAATTAACTTGTAGCAAACTGCAAATAATGAATTAAAATAAATATACAAACTCCACTGTAATTTTAAGTTACAGTGGAATGGAGTAAGTTAAGAAATAACGTTTTTACGCAGTTGTACTACTAATAGGAAGTGTTTTTCTAGTTCGTAATCCCTCAAATACTGTACTGCATTGCATTAAAGCTTGCTAACCATATCATGAGCAAAAATCAAGTCATTTCCATCTTAGGAGTTTATTTAATGGATTAAAATCATTAAACTAACAGTTTTCATCAACTTATTTAACAAATTTAATGTCCTTGCAGACGTTTATTGAGTAGCCGATCTGATAATTAAATAATTATGTCATATAGTCCTCAATAAAAGCCTCTGAATCATAATTAAAAATCGCCGACTTGAAGAATAATAATGTTTCATAAGGAATGGCTTGGAAGTAAGTTTTGCGGATGAATAACTAAAAGAAACACACTTCTGCTTTCTCATTTAGTGTGCAAATGTTTGGAAAATAGGTTGTCAACTACAGTTATATACAGTACTTCCTTATTCGATTAGCACATTAAAAATGTTTGAAATATTTTCTAAAATAAGGACTGTAATTCAATACGAACTATTGCAACGCCATGGGCACCAAGTAATTGCTAATTTAAAATTCAATCATTTTCACTGTCTTGGATCGTATATCAACATTGCATCCTGTGTTTGTGGCTCTCCGTTTTCTTGGGATCGAACCAGACAAAAAATTGTGCGAACAAAATCCCTATATCGTTTAAAAATGTTAGGGATTTTGAACATTGCATTTGCTATCCAGATAGCATACGTTCTTCTACGGTCCATTCAACAAAGGGACAAAAATTCACTCGACATTTCTTCACTAACAATGGCCACTATTATTATGATGTCTCATGCATATTTTTTGATAATCATACTTAGTTTATCAACAAGGGGAACATTTGTCCAACGGATATTGAATTACTTCTACTCGAAACCAATTCCCATCAAGAAAGGTACTCTTGAAATATTTGTCTACAAAACTTGTAGATATAAGAATTAATTAACGATAATACAAGTATAAAAATTTATAAATGCTTAGTATTAGCAGTTTAATTTCTCCAACAATTATTTACAATATTTTCAACTCTCTTTATTAATTCGGAGGTCCAAGCGTATTATTCTGTAAAAATAATTTGCATTTTTCAACCGTACCCTAAAGTCACAAGGACAATAACTTTTAACTAAAGCACTGGCTTGTCGAATAAGTATAAATAGCTGTATAAGTATTATAAATAAATATACAAATATCGTCATTTTAAATCAATAGTATTATAGTATTATAACATGTACCATAGTATTATAATTTACTATAATTGTTTAGTATTTAGTAATTTGTTTTTTCCAAAATGTATGTATAATAATATTTTCCCAATATGTCTTTACTAGTTCAGAGACCGAAGTTTATTATAAATTATTTGCATTTTTACAACTATACTGTAATTTAACACAAGAAATAATATTTAATCCTTAATCTATATTAAACAGCTTTCATTTTGATATTTCTTGTAGCAATATAGGTAAATGTTATGAATATAAAAATATCGTCATTTTTAAATTGTCCAAGATGTTAAATACAGAAGAAAGTCTCTGGACAGCATACTGACATATATATGTATCGGGGAAAAGTATTTCATTATATTATAACATATAACTATAATATATAAAATATTTTAATGTCTATTTTCAAGGTGATGGATTCAATACCACGGCATCTATTCACATGAAATTGGAAGTCTTGATAACAACATTTTTCGTTCCGTATTGTTTTCTCGTTTCCGCACCAGTAGTCATATATTTCATCATTGTTCTACAAGATAATTACATGTTCAAAGAGTTCTCGGTGAATTGGATCCTACAATTTGGAATTTTATTCTCACATATCTTTGTGTACATCTGTTCTATGTATTGGGCTACTGTATTATACGTGTATATCTTCATTACTTTGCTTCGTAATGTTTATTGGATGTACCAACTACGGTAATTAAATGTATTCGGATTAATTTTCAGAATTATATTATTGCATTTTCTATTATGTCTATTGATTATTTTTATTCTAGGTGCCGGAGATACGATTATGAATATCAAATTACCGTATACAATCAATGTCAGATTTTGAATACTTTATTCCATGAGAGTATGCATCCCGCATTATTTTCCGCTGTTGCAGTTGTTTGTTATTTATGCTCCATACTTTGCTGCTTTGCTTCAATCCGATTCTACAACCGTCTCGACTTCATGGAATTCGCCACACTCCCAGTCGCAACCTGCGTAGGACTTTTGGTTATGACGTTGTTTTTAATCAACTCTGCGCTTATTTGGAAAAATTCTACCTATTCACTGAGAGCCATTCTTAATTCTACCAGCAGAGCAACCAGTGATGTATTAATAAATCAAAAGGTTTACGCGTCACTGAAACCACTCGGTATCAGAATAGGTCCAATTAAAAATATTAAACATAACCGGGTCATAGTTTTCTATGGTGAAATTTTAGCACACATTGCAACTCTTCTCATCGTGTTTAAGTAGCTTCAAATAAAGGAAAATATAATAGGGCATATCAAGTTATTTAAATTACACTTTTCACAAAATTTAAAATGGTGTACTATTTCTTTAAACATAGGAATAATTATATGGGGATATATTTATGGGAATATATTTATGGGTATTACATAGGCATTGTATCGAAGAAAGTTTATTTTTGAAATTTTATGGGAATTTATTTCCAGTTAATTGCTTCTGAACTGAAAAACTTTTTTCGACCAGGCTGATGTCTATATTTGTGGGATTCAACATAGTTGCCTGCTGACAACTGAAATTTGTTTTTAGCCCGATCGAGGGCTTATGGAACGGTCTTGTCTGTCTGTCTGTCTGTCTGTTAGGTGTCTAACTTTTGTAAATCTTAATCAAAAATTTTTTTACTCCGGATTTGAACGAATTGGCCCCAGTCACAGGCTAAGTTCGTTGGCCAAGAAAATTGTTCGAAAGGTTTTCTCAAAATTCCTTAATTGTCATGTGGCCTAGGAGATAGTCAACTCAACATTTAGTAAAAATTTTAATCCCACCGCTTTTGATAACAAAGGAATTTGACATACCCATAAAAAAATTTCCATAAGGTACTACCTTTTCGTGAATTTTATATCGTTTCTTATTTACAAGTAATAGAAATCAATAAATTATGCCAAAATTTGCGTTGAAAAAATGAGGACATTCCAAATTAAAAAGTGCTTCATTTGCTTTGTTAGCGGGGTAGCATTGAAAATTATTACCGGCTTCTCAAAATTTTATAGTTTGCTTCATACAATATCAAAATTTGTAACACAAGATTTGGAAATTTGCTTCTCAAAATTTGGAAATTTGCTTCTCAAAATTTGGAAATTTGCTTCTCAAAATTTGGAAATTTGCTTCTCAAAATTTGGAAATTTGCTTCTCAAAATTTGGAAATTTGCTTCTCAAAATTTGGAAATTTGCTTCTCAAAATTTGGAAATTTGCTTCTCAAAATTTGGAAATTTGCTTCTCAAAATTTGGAAATTTGCTTCTCAAAATTTGGAAATTTGCTTCTCAAAATTTGGAAATTTGCTTCTCAAAATTTGGAAATTTGCTTCTCAAAATTTGGAAATTTGCTTCTCAAAATTTGGAAATTTGCTTCTCAAAATTTGGAAATTTGCTTCTCAAAATTTGGAAATTTGCTTCTCAAAATTTGGAAATTTGCTTCTCAAAATTTGGAAATTTGCTTCTCAAAATTTGGAAATTTGCTTCTCAAAATTTGGAAATTTGCTTCTCAAAATTTGGAAATTTGCTTCTCAAAATTTGGAAATTTGCTTCTCAAAAATTGGAAATTTGCTTCTCAAAATTTGGAAATTTGCTTCTCAAAAATTGGAAATTTGCTTCTCAAAATTTGGAAATTTGCTTCTCAAAATTTGGAAATTTGCTTCTCAAAATTTGGAAATTTGCTTCTCAAAATTTGGAAATTTGCTTCTCAAAATTTGGAAATTTGCTTCTCAAAATTTGGAAATTTGCTTCTCAAAATTTGGAAATTTGCTTTTCAGAATTTGGAAATTTGCTTCTCAAAATTTGGAAATTTGCTTCTCAAAATTTGGAAATTTGCTTCTCAAAATTTGGAAATTTGCTTCTCAAAATTTGGAAATTTGCTTCTCAAAATTTGGAAATTTGCTTTTCAGAATTTGGAAATTTGCTTCTCAAAATTTGGAAATTTGCTTTTCAGAATTTGGAAATTTGCTTCTCAAAATTTGGAAATTTGCTTCTCAGAATTTGGAAATTTGCTTCTCAAAATTTGGAAATTTGCTTCTCAAAATTTGGAAATTTGCTTCTCAAAATTTGGAAATTTGCTTCTCAAAATTTGGAAATTTGCTTCTCAAAATTTGGAAATTTGCTTCTCAAAATTTGGAAATTTGCTTCTCAAAATTTGGAAATTTGCTTCTCAAAATTTGGAAATTTGCTTCTCAAAATTTGGAAATTTGCTTCTCAAAATTTGGAAATTTGCTTCTCAAAATTTGGAAATTTGCTTCTCAAAATTTGGAAATTTGCTTCTCAAAATTTGGAAATTTGCTTCTCAAAATTTGGAAATTTGCTTTTCAGAATTTGGAAATTTGCTTCTCAAAATTTGGAAATTTGCTTTTCAGAATTTGGAAATTTGCTTCTCAAAATTTGGAAATTTGCTTCTCAGAATTTGGAAATTTGCTTCTCAAAATTTGGAAATTTGCTTCTCAAAATTTGGAAATTTGCTTCTCAAAATTTGGAAATTTGCTTCTCAAAATTTGGAAATTTGCTTTTCAGAATTTGGAAATTTGCTTCTCAAAATTTGGAAATTTGCTTCTCAAAATTTGGAAATTTGCTTCTCAAAATTTGGAAATTTGCTTTTCAGAATTTGGAAATTTGCTTCTCAGAAAAAGGAAATTTGCTTCTCAAAATTTGAAAAATTTCTTCTCAAAATTTGAAAATTTCTTCTCAAAATTTGAAAATTTCTTCTCAAAATTTGAAAATTTCTTCTCAAAATTTAATTATAAGCTTCTCAAAATACTTTCTCATTGGTCCATTGTTGTTCCACTCTTGTAATAAATGTCAAATTTCTAAAGTAGACAATATTGAAAGAGCAGTTTTATTTAAGACCTGTAAATGAAAAAAAATGTGGTCTCAAAACAATTTTATAAGTGCCTTAAAATTTTCATAACACTAAATAGAAAACACATGTTTTCTGAAAAAAAATTTTTATGGCCCCGTGTGGGGAGAAACGAGATTTCAAGGTCATCAAAGTTGCAATCTTGTAACATTCATAGAAGGCAAACCACAGGTCCAAAAATTATGATCTTTTTTTTAAACATCATCTAACTTCATGGCCGAGATAGATCTTTTTCAGAATTTGAAAATTTGACCTGCATCACGTGTTATAATTTTTCAAAATTTTGAAAAAAAATTTAAAATGTTTTACACTAATGAAATGTTGTACATATTGTTCCTACTTGACAAAACGCATTATAACATTTTATTTTTGCGGTGACCTTACAAAAGGTCAAAGGTCATGCGTAGACATACGCATTTAATATTGCCATATGGCATATCAATCAGCTTCAAAATTTTGTCTAGAACTCGGTTCTGGCATTGCCTAATACATAAGGGTCGCTCTAAAAAAGTTAACGGCCGAAATTGCAACTTCATTTTTCCCCAATGAAGACTAAGGCTGCGATTTTGGCCGTTAACTTTTTAAGGGTAGCCCTACTGTATTAGGCAATGCCAGAACCGAGTTCTAGACAAAATTTTGAAGCTGATTGATATGCCATATGGCAATATTAAATGCGTATGTCTACGCATGACCTTTGACCTTTTGTAAGGTCAACGCAAAAATAAAGTGTTATAATGCGTTTTGTCAAGTAGGAACAATATGTACAACATTTCATTAGTGTAAAACATTTTAAATTTTTTTTCAAAATTTTGAAAAATTTTAACACGTGATGCAGGTCAAATTTTCAAATTCTGAAAAAGATCTATCTCGGCCATGAAGTTAGATGATGTTTAAAAAAAAGATCATAATTTTTGGACTTGTGGTTTGCCTTCTATGAATGTTACAAGATTGCAACTTTGATGACCTTGAAATCTCGTTTCTCCCCACACGGGGCCATAAAAATTTTTTTTCAGAAAACGTGTGTTTTCTATTTAGTGTTATGAAAATTTTAAGGCACTTATAAAATTGTTTTGAGACCACATTTTTTTTCATGTACAGGTCTTAAATAAAACTGCTCGAAATCCTCTGATGCTAATTCCACTACATGGTGCAAAGTCCGCCAACTGGTTATATAACGGAGGACAATCAATCATATTGGCACGACCGCAGGTCGTGGTAATGTGGTTGCTGCCCGGAGTCAACAACGGCTACCCAGTCCGAGTACGGGCGCGAACGGAGGGCAAGCAGTTTCGTTAGACCGACCGAAGGTCGGGCTAATGATACTGCTTGGCCGGAGTTTTTGAAAAATATTTCTGCTGTAAAAATTTTCAAAACTTAAAAATCAGTAGTTTATCAAACTTGATTCAGAAGAATTTCTAGTGCAATGCTAGTGCTAGTGCTTCGTCTATGTGGAAAATCTCAAAACGTTAGCTTACCTACAAGGGAAACCACCAGAAAAGACGGCTTACCGCTATATATACCGCTTCCAATAATGGGAAAGATTTGAAAGATAGCTTACCGCTTCCTATAATATGAAACATTCAAAAGATAGCTTACTGGTTTCTATAATGGGAAACATCTAAATAATTCGCTTCCTATAATGGGAAACATTTATATAATTCGCTTCCGCTTCCTATAATGGGAAACATCCATATAATTCGCTGGAAAACATCCAAATAATTCGCTTACCGCTTCCTATAATTGGAAATATCCATATAATTCGCTGGAAAACATCCAAATAATTCGCTTACCGTTTCCTATAATGGGAAACATCTATATAATTTGCTTCCGCTTCCTATAATGGGAAACATCCATATAATTCGCTGGAAAACATCCAAATAATTCGCTTACCGCTTCCTATAATTGGAAATATCTATATAATTCGCTGGAAAACATCCAAATAATTCGCTTACCGCTTCCTATATTGGGAAACATCTATATAATTTGCTTCCGCTTCCTATAATGGGAAACTTCCATATAATTCGCTGGAAAACATCCAAATTATTCGCTTACCGCTTCCTATAATTGGAAATATCCATATATTTCGCTGGGAAACATCCAAATATTCGCTGGGAAACATCCAAATAATTCGCTTACCGTTTCCTATAATGAGAAACATCTATATAATTCGCTTCCGCTTCCTATAATGGGAAACATCTATATAATTCGCTTCCGCATCCTATAATGGGAAACATCTATATAATTCGCTTCTTCTTCCTATAATGGGAAACATCTATATAATTCGCTTCCGCTTCCTATAATGGGAAACATCTATATAATTTGCTTCGGCTTCCTATAATGGGAAACATCTATATAATTCGCTTACCGTTTCCTATATTGGGAAACATCTATATAATTTGCTTCCGCTTCCTATAATGGGAAACTTCCATATAATTCGCTGGAAAACATCCAAATTATTCGCTTACCGCTTCCTATAATTGGAAATATCCATATATTTCGCTGGGAAACATCCAAATATTCGCTGGGAAACATCCAAATAATTCGCTTACCGTTTCCTATAATGAGAAACATCTATATAATTCGCTTCCGCTTCCTATAATGGGAAACATCTATATAATTCGCTTCCGCATCCTATAATGGGAAACATCTATATAATTCGCTTCTTCTTCCTATAATGGGAAACATCTATATAATTCGCTTCCGCTTCCTATAATGGGAAACATCTATATAATTTGCTTCGGCTTCCTATAATGGGAAACATCTATATAATTTGCTTCCGCTTCCTATAATGGGAAACATCTATATAATTTGCTTCCGCTTCCTATAATGGGAAACATCCATATAATTCGCTGGAAAACATCCAAATAATTCGCTTACCGCTTCCTATAATTGGAAATATCCATTTAATTCGCTGGGAAACACCTAAATAATATCAAGAAGTAGTATTCAAGAAGTATCATTAGCCCGACCTAAGGGCAGCCTAATGATACTTCTTGAACCTACTTTTGCGCCCGTTCGCAAACACCGTCAAGACACCAAGGAAATGACAGTAATATGATTCAAATAACTCGAAGTTGTCATTCCAATCCAAAATGTAATTCTTCTCAATCTTTCAAATGTCATAAAGAGTTTTTCTGTACTAGTTTCTGTTCGGCCGATACAAAAGGACCACCTTAGTGATGAGAAACGGTGTATTTCAACGCTTTGGACACTAAATAATTGCAATTTATTTTCTTTGCAGTTGAGTACTATGTCAACATAGCATATATTTATGGCTCTTTGTTTTCTTGGGATCAAAACCTGGCAGAGTGCGATACTAAAATCCCTTATTGTTTAATCTGTTAGGAAATTTGAACATTACATTTGCTATCCCATTACCACAGTCAGATTAAATAACTGTAATAAAATAAATTAGGTATCTCTATATTTTAAATTATGTACACTACCAACGCTAAATAAATACTACTTAAACTACATAAATGCGGATTCAAATACGGACATCCGTAATTAACTATCAACTCGTAGTAAAAAATAAATAATGAATAAGATAAATATGCAAACTCCGGTGTAATTATAAGTTACGGCTAACAAAATACTGTGTGTTTGCCGCTATATTACCAATAATTGTATTCCTAACTTATAATCTCTCATATTCTGTGCCGCACTATTGCAAAGGTCGTTCACCATATAAGCAAATAAATTATACCTTTTATAACTACCTAATGTGGCGTTCCGGTTGATTTTTGATTCTCATCTGGACAAATATTTACGAAGTCCCAAAAATTTCTTATCTTTAAAACAACAGAAAACTATCCTTGTGAAAAACGCTTAATGGGTAAGCTATCTCATCAAATATTACTCGCATAGGTCACATAACCCTCAATAATACGCGGGGATAATAATATCGCCGACTGACAACAATAAATTGAATAACAATCATAAATAAGCGTAAAAGATACCAGTATACCAGGAGACATACGCTTACTAAAAATTATGTACACTACCAACGCTAAATAAATACTCCTTACATTATTTAAATGTAAGGCCAACTACGTACATCCGTATTTCGTAAATTGCAAATAATGAATAAGATAAATAAACAAACTCCACTGTAATTTCAAGTTCGGCTAACCAAATAAAGTTTTCACGCAGCTATATTACTAGGAAGTGTAACCCTAGTTTATAATCCCTCATACATTGTACTGCACTGTTGTAAACCTTGCTTACCATATCAGGAGAAAAATTAAACCATTTCCAACTGTTCAATTCCTCTTGATTCTCATCTGCACAAATATATGGGAAGAGTTTATTTAATGGATTAAAATCATTAAACTATAACACTTTGCCTCAAAATTTAATGTCCTCGCATCAAGCATTTATTGAGTAGCCGATCTGATAATTAATTAATTATAGCCATATACAATACTTCCGTATTCCATTAGGACATGTTTGAAATAATTTCTAAAACATAGACTGTAATTCAACACGAACTATTGCATCGCCATGGACACCAAGTAATTGCTAATTTAAAATTCAATCATTTTACTCTCTTGGATCCTATATCAACATTGCATCCTATATCGATAATCATACTTAGTTGACCAACAAGGGGGTCATATGTCCAATGGCTATTGAATTACTTCTACTCGAAAACAATGTCCATCAAGAAAGGTACTCATGAAATATTGGTCTACGTAATAACGTAACACACTATCACTAAATATTAAAATTAACAGTTTTTGTTAGTTGAACATTAATTTTATAACGTTTAGTAATAGCGGTTTGATTTTTTCAGCATTCCATATTTATTCGGAGTGCATTAAATATTATTTGCATTTTTACAGCCATGGAAATGACTTGTAACTTTACACGAGCAATAATCTTTAATCATATCATAACCCATATCTAGCAGTATTTATTCTGATAATCCTTTAATTTTGCTCAGTTTCAAAAAATATGTACAGCAATGTGTAGCGTCAATGATGTGTGACAATGAGTGTTATCTGTGCAATTTCTATGTAGTTTTGTATTAACGCGAATTCGGATAATTTAATAGAACAAATTACGACAACTTATTAGACGATTGAGGACTTCTTCTTGGAGAAATCTTTCGGATACTTGTAAATTTAATTATTCATTGCTAACTATGAGAAAATCACTTATAAATTTCTTATATTTAGACATAACATTCTTTTCATATCTAGATAGGGGAATTTTGCATTACACAGGATTTCTATCATATAAACAGCAGAATAAATATTATGAATACAAAAATATCCTTATATTTGAAATACTAGAAAACATAACATACACAGTACCTCAATTTGGAATCCGACATATATGTGCTTCGGAAGAAATGCCTATCATTATAACAACTAGAAATTAAGTAACATGTTTAAGTTTTGTTCATATACGTATTGAGTTAGTCTTTAAATGTCTATTTTCAAGGTGATGGATTCAATACCACGGAGTCTATTTACATGAAATTGGAAGTCTTGATGACAACATTTTTTGTTCCGAATTGCTTTCTCGTTTCCGCACCAGCAGTTGTGTATTTCATAATTGTTCCACAAAATATTTACCCGTTTAAAGAGTTCTCAGTACACTGGACCCTACAAGTTGGAATTCTACTCTCACACATATTCGTGCTTCTCTGGTCTATCTAGTATTGGGCTATTGTATTATACACGTATATATTCGTAGTTTTGCTTCGGATTGTTTTTTGGATGTACCAACTAAGGTAATTAAATCCATTTGCATAAATCTTCAGAAATATATTACTACATTTTGTTGTACATGCAGTTGATGATTTTATTACAGATGTCTGGGATACGATTATGAATATCAAATTACCGTATACAAGGAATGCCAGATTTTGAATATTTTATTCCATGAGAGTATGCATCCCGTTTTATTTCCCGTTATCACAACTGCCTGTTATTTATGCACCATTTAGTTCTGTTTTGGTTCAATCATATTCTACAACCGCAACCGGCTGGCATTCATGGAATTTGCAACACTTCCAGTCTCAAGTTGTGTACCACTTACGATTTTGACGTTGTATTTAATCAGCTCTGCCTTGATTTGGAAATATTCTTCCAATTCACTGAGAGTGATTCATAATTCTACAACCCGCAGATCAAATCATGGTGGATTGATACATCAAAAAGGTTACATGACCCTGAGACCATTCGGTATCAGAATAGGTCCCATTAGGAATATTAAACATAACCGAGTCATCGTTTTCTATGCAGAAATGCTAATACATATTGCTACTCTTCTCATCGTGTTTAATTAACTCCAAAAACGGGAAAGAAAAATACGGCAATACACATTATTTAAATTTGCCCATAGATTAAAAAAATTACAATTTTATAAAAATTTTCTGGGGATTTATTTATGGGAATTTTATGGGGACTTATTTATGAGGATTTAATGGGGATTTTTTATGGGAATTTTATGTGGACTTATTTATGAGGATTTAATGGGAATTTTTTATGGGAATTTTATGTGGACTTATTTATGAGGATTTAGTGGGGATTTATTTATAAGAATTTTATGGGGACTTATTTATGAGGATTTAATGGGGATTTATTATTGGAATTTTATGGGGACTTCTTTAAGAGGATTTTATGGGGATTTATTTATGGGAATTTTAAGGAGATTTATTTGTGGAAATTATAAGGGGATTTATTTGTAGGATTTATTTGGGAATATTTATTTATTTATGGGAATTTCAAGGGGATTTATTTGTTGGAATTATAAGGGGATTTATTTGTGGGAATTATAAGAAGATTTATTTGTGGGATTTATTTAGGAATATTTATTTATGGGAACTTCCACTGAGTTGTATCTGAACTTAAAAAGTGCAATTTCCTCGATAAAGCTGATATTCATTTGTTGACTACAGCATAGTGTCCTAATAACTGTAATAAAAAATGAAATTTGGGTTTTTGGAAGAAAAAATTCGGCCGTAAAATTCCCAATGTTTAAAAATCAGCAATTTTCCCAACGTTTTCAGGAGAATTGCTATACAAACACCCTTTGAAAACGATAATTGCTCACATGTTCCAAGATACGACGCGAAAAACAATCATTATTGAAATATTGAAACAAAATAATTATGAGCGTAAAAAGCGTATAATTAACGGTAATGCAGATTAAACATCAGCCAGTAAAGCCCAAATTTTGTTTTAGCTAGTTAAAGAAGCCAAGAAGGCATAAATATCAGGTTATTAAATTGTTATAAATACTGATACGATCTCTTTGCTGTAGTAAAGCACTATACACACATAAAGTCGCTTTAACGAACGGCCTTACAGAAGTTAAATCACCTTTGCATGTAGTCAAGTAAGAGCCATTAACATTTTTCCTTTCATTATGTAGACCACTATTCTACACTACCAAAGATATATCTAGATACGATATTCCAGTTTGGTATGCAAATTTCAATTGTCTTACCTAAATATTTTGTTATTAACTAGCTATAATTACTTTCGTTTAATTTTGTATTATTAGAAAAGCTTTGATAATATCTACAATATAAGAGAGCAGCAGTACGAAATACAAAATAGAAGAAATCGCATAGAAGAGTAATAAAGGCGGAGAAAGATTATGTGAAACTTGTGCAGCGTTGCCTATTGACTTTCAACAATTTTTAGTTGCATATCTGACTATTGTATACGAATTTTGAATAAATTAATAAAATATGAGAAAACTACGATGCAAAATGCAAAACTTAAATATCCTTGACAATTCCTATCACATTCTCAGGTAAATTCATCAAAGCGTAGCCGATTAACGTTTCTCATTAGACGTACAATCACTTCTTTGGTTGTGCATTTAATTCCCAATTAATGCACAACATCGCGCTGTGCTACTGATATTGAAAATTGTCAACACTTAAATCGAAAAGCCTTTAGTGCACAAATACTCCCTAATAATGACTTATGATCCCAATCAACCAAACGGCGGAGATAATTACAATTACTTATGGCTCGATGACGCCAATGTGGTTATAGAGGCTAGTTAATTATAAATATTCATTACGCTTCTGTTTGAACGACCAATTGTATTTTCATAGGTCTAACTCAGGAAGCAAAAGTTGCAGTTGATTATTGTAAGCTAACTTTTACAATGTAAACATTAAACAAAACTGCATTTTGCAAAAATAGTTAATATTTTTGGTGACTTGAAGTACTGAATTGATATCCACCAGTTCATTATTTTAATTCCCAGAAAATGTCTCCGTGTTTCAGTTAATATCGAATGTCAATTATATTAACGACGGATATTACAGTGATAAAGTATAATGCGCTAATGAATGTTGATTGTTGGTAATGCACTCACTAAGTTTCTTGACAGAATAAATATAGTAGGTAATGCACTTCTCTTTGTCTTGTCGCGATCGCTTTGCGTAGTAGAACACTACGAACGCAATAATAACTTTACAGAAGGTAAATCAACTTTACATGCAGTCATGTCAAAAGCCATGAACATTTTTGCGTTGATTATGTGGACCACTATATATTCTCCACTACCAAAGATATACTTTAGATTTGATATTCCAGTTAGGTATGCAAATCTCAGTTGTCATATCTAAATATTTTGTTATTAATTAATGGGTGATAGCGTAGGGGGTCAAGGCTACTACTGCCTTTCAACAATGTTAAGTTTTATATCTGACTTTTATATTAAAAGTTTACAAAAATTATAAAATATTGGATAATTACGATGTAAAATGTGAAACTTAAATATCATTGACATTTCCTCGCAATATTTCAGGTGAATTCATTAAACATATCAGATTCACTTTTCTCATTAGAGGTACAACCATTTCTTTGATGGTCATTTAATTTATTCCTATATGGAACATCGCGCTTGGTTATTTATATTGTAAAATATAAAAACTGAAATTAAAATTTTTTAATGCAAAAATATTCCATAATGATTGTAGTATATTTTCCAGTGCTCTCTATTTAAATAAACATGATTCGACATTCTTTCTCCTAACAGTTCAAGACCAGGACTCATTTATTTTTGTATTTCGGTGTAGTTCCAATTATTTCATACCATTTTACTGACTAATATATTTATTTCTCCAATTGTATATTAGTTATTAGTCGTGAACCGGGAATAAACCCATTGCATTCCTCGTTAGGACGCATATTTGGGCTAACGATAGTACAAGCTATCACAAAATGAGTTATGTAGACCACTATTCTGCACTACCAAAGATATACCTAGATAAGATAATCAAGTTAGATATGCTAATCTAAATATTGTCACATACTAAAATATTTTGTTATTAACCATCTCTGTTATCATTAATAGTATAAGATATTAATAATATAAATATTACTTTCATTTAATTTTGCCGTATTAGAAAGCGCATTTATAATATCAATATGAGAGAAGTAATGCGAAATAAGAAAGTGAAAAAATTGCATAGAAGAGTAGGAAAGCAAGGAAACGATTTTGCGGAACTTGTTCACAAATTTTTTATTTGACTATTGCTTCCAAAGTTTAAATAAGTTATTAAAATAATAATAAATAATATCGGAAATTTACGATGCTAAATCTGAAATTTAAATATCTTTGGCATTTGATTAAAATCTTTCTGATGAATTCATTAAAATGCAGCAGATTCACATTGTGGGTACAATATTTTCTTTGGTAGTACATTAAATTTATCCCCAAACCGAACATCGCCCCAGATCATTCATATTTTACATTGTAAACACTTAAATCGAAAAGGGTATCAGGGTATCACTATTCCCTAATGATGACTTATGATCCCAATCAGCCAAACGGCTGGGATGATACAAATTAATTATGTCCCTGTGTCGCCAATGTGGGTTTTAGAGGCCAGTGAATGACAAATAAGGGAAATACTCATTACTGTACTGTTTGCACTGCCAATGCTGTTTTTATAGGTCTAACTCTAAAAAGTGTCTTAAAGATTGACTGATATCCAGCAATTTATTATTGTGAGGCTGTGAAAATGCTTCCGTGTTTCATGTGATACCGAATTTCAATTATTATTTATGACGTCTAATACTGTGATACTGTACATATCATGTGTAAAAAAATATTGGTAGTTACCCATAAACTCTCTAAGCTGCTTGACAAAATAAATATAGTGGGTTCTCCGTTTCTTTTAGGTTTTGTCATTTAATTATCAAATTTCTTGGATACAGGTTCTCAATTATTTTTGTACAAAATTACTTCTTCATTCGCTTAGCACATTACAAAATGTTTGCAATATTTTCTAAAATGTGGACAGTAATTCATCGGCAACTAATTCAACGCTGCGCGCTAAAAACAATTGTTAATTTAAAATTCAATCATTTTCACTGTCTTGGATGGTATATCAACATAGCATCTTCTGTTTGTGGCTCTCCATTTTCCTGGGATCCCACCAGACAAAAGATTGTGGAATTAAAATCCCAATATCGTTTAAAAATATTAGGGATTCTGAACATTGCATTTGCCGTCCAGATAGGATTCGTACTTCTACGATCCATCCAACAAGGGGACAAAAATTCTCTCGACATTTCTTCACTAACAATGGCCATTCTTATTATGATTGCTCATAAATGTTATTCGATAATGATACTTAGTTTATCAACAAGGGGAACATACGTCCAAGGGATCTTGAATTACTTCTACTCGAAAACTGTTTCCTTCAAAGAAGGTACTTTTGAAATATTTGTCTCCCAAACTTGTAGATATAAAAATTAATTAAGGATAATACAAATACAAATTAATTTAATAATTTGTAAATGTCTAGTATTAGCGATTCAATTTTTCATCATAAATAACTGTACAAATATCGTTATATTTAAAATCCTGCAAAGTGTTAAAAGAAGAAATTAATACTAAGCTTCTTAACTGACGTATATATGTTCCAAAAAAAACTTTCATTATACTAATATCTAAAAATTAAAAAAAACAAGTATTTTAGAATATGTATTGCCTTTGTTTATAAATGTTTACTTTCTAGATGATGGATTCCATACCACGGAATCTATGTACATGAAATTGGAAGTCTTGATGACAATATTTTTCGCTCCAATTTGTTTTCTGATTTGCGCACCAGTAGCTATGTATTTCATAATTGTTCTACAAAATAATTACCTGTTCAAAGAGCTCTCGGTGCATTGGACCCTACAAGTTGGAATTCTATTGTCACACATCTTCGTGTTTTTGTGTTCTACGTATTGGGCTTATGTATTATACACGTATATTTTCATTACTTTACTTCGAATTGTTTATTGGATGCACCAAATAAGGTTATTGAATGTATTTGGATTAATTTTCAGAATTATATTATTACATTTTCTAGTAGATCTATTGATGTCTTTATTACAGATGCCGGAGTTACGATTACGAATATCAAATTGCAGCATACAAGCAATGTCACATTTTGAATATTTTGTTCCATAAGAGTATGCATCCCGTTTTATTTTCAGTTATTACAATTGCTTGTTATTTATGTGCCACACTCTGCTGCTTTGGTTCAATCAGATTCTACAACCGTCTCGACTTCATGGAATTTGCCTCACTTCCAGTCTCTAGTTTTGTAGCATTTATGGTTATGACGTTGTTTTTAATCAGCACTGCCTTGATTTGGAAACATTCTTCCAATTCACTGAGAGCGATTCATAGTTCTACAACCTCCAGAACAAACAGTGGCCATTTAATATTCCAAAAGGTTTACGTGTCACTGAAACCATTTGGTATCAGAATAGTTCCCATTAAGAATATTAAACATAACCGAGTCATAGTTTTCTATGGAGAAATTCTAGCGCACATTGCAACTCTTCTCATCGTGTTTAAGTAGCTCCAAATATACATAGACCAATACGGGAAATCACGTTACTTAATTCTCACTTTGCACAATTTTCGTTAAATTTCTTTAAAAGCTATTTCTTTAAGCTATTTCTTTAAAAGCGTACGTGGAGAGGCAAAAAAACTGTAAAATGCTACATTTAATGAACAGGGCGTTAATTATCTTCCTCCCATAGTTGTACCAGAAGTAGTCCTGCAAAATATTTTACACCAATCAAAAGCCAATAGAAAAACACTAATTTGTTCTCTTACTTCTGCAATTCTCCTGGTAAACTTCCACAAATTTAACGCCATGTACAAGAAATAATTGTTAATTTAAAATTCAATCATTTTCGTTGTCTTGGATGGTATATCAACATAGCGTCTTCTGTTTGTGGCTCTCCATTTTGTTGGGATCACACCGGACGAAAGATTGTGAAATCAAAATTCCTATATCGCTTAAAAATATTGAGGACGTTGAACATTGCATTTGCTATGCAGATAGCATTTGTTCTTCTACGGTCGATTCAACAGAGGGACAAAAATTCTCTAGACATTTCTTCACTAACAAAGGCCATTCTTATAATGATTGCTCATAAATATTTTTCGATAATGATACTTAGTTTATCAACAAGGGGAGCATATGTACAAGGGGTCTTGAATTACTTCAACTCGAAAACAATTTTCATCAAAAAGGGTACTTTTAAAATATTATTGGCCTCCCAAACTTGTAGACATAAAAATTAATTAACGATAATTGAGCTAGTATTTTCCATATTAGCTAATATTAAAAAAGATAAGCTACTTTAGAGTAAGTTTTTCTAGTCATGTTGGGTTTGGATCGTGTACACATTCACATTTCACCTTATGTACTGTCTGGTCTGTTGATTAGTTGAATAAATGAATGTAAATAAATTGATAATACAAATACAATAACTTAATGATTTGTAAATGTTTAGTATTAGCGATTTGGTTATTCCATCAGTTATTAATGTTTTACAAATAATTGTGCAAATATCGTTATATGTATGTAAAATCCTGAAAACCGTTAAATTCAGAAGAAATTAATACCCTTCTTTCTGGTCAGAAAGCAGACGTGTATATGTATCCGAGAAAAGCTTTTCATTATAATAACTAAAAATTAAATAACAAATTTTTTTTATAAACGCATTGATTTTGTCCTTAAATGCTTATTTTCTAGGTGATGGATTCAATACCACGGAATCTATGCTTATGAAATTGGAAGTCTTGATTACAACATTTTTCGTACCATTTTGTTTTCTCATTTGCGTTCCAGCAGTCATGTATTTCATAATTGTTCTACAAAATAATTACCTGTTCAATGAGTTCACTGTGCATTGGACCCTTCGAGTTTGAGTTCTATTCTCACAATGTTCCACGTATTGGTCTACTGTATTATTCCCATTTATCTTCATATAGTTTTGCTTCGGATTGTTTATTGGATGTATCAACTAAAGTAATTAAATCGATTTGCATATATTTTCAGAATTATATTACTACATTTTATAGTACATATATTGAATGATTTTATTACAGATGCCGGAGATATGATTATGAATATCAAATTACCAACATTACCGTATACAACCAAAGTCAAATTATGAATATTTTATTCCATGAAAGTATGCATCCCGTTTTATTTCTCCTTATTACAATTACTTGTTATTTGTGCACCACACTCTGCTGCTTATGTTCAATTTCAATCAGATTCTATAACCGGCTCGACTTCATGGATTTTGCCACACTTCCAGTCTCAAGTTGTGTACCACTTATGATTATGACGTTGTATTTAATCAGCACTGCGTTGATTTGAAAACATTCTTCCAATTCCCTTAGAGCCATTCGTAATTCCACAATTAGGTGAACAAATCGTGGCGGATTTTATCAAAAGGTTTACATGTCGCTGAAACCATTTGTTATCAGAATAGGTCCCATTATGCGTATTAAACATAACCGAATAATAGTTTTCTACGGAGAAATTCTAGCACATTATTGCAACTCTTCTCATCATTTTTAAGTAAATCCAAAAATGGAACAGAAAAACACGGCAATAGTACACATTAGTAAAGAACGCAAAGTCGGGCATAAATATCACATTATTAAATTGTTAAAAATGCTGAAACGATCGCTTTGCCTTAGTAGAACACTATGCACACCATAATGCCGCCTAACGAATGAATTTACAGAAGTTAAATCAACTTTACATGCAGTCAAGTCGAAAGCTGTCAACATTTTTGCTTTCCCTATGTAGACCATTATTCTATACTATCAAATATATACCTAGATACGATATTCAAGTTAGTTATGCAAATCTCAATTGCCATATCTAAAGTATTTTGTAATTAACTAGCTATAATGACTTTCGTTTAATTTTGTCGTATTAGAAAAGCTTTGATAATATCTACAATATATAAATGCAGCAATACGAAATACGAAAGTAGAGAAATCGCATAGTAGAGTAAGAAATGCAGAGAAAAGATTATTTGAAACTTGTGCACCATTGCTTAGGGTGTCAAGGCTATTGACTTTCAGCAATTTTATCAACTAAACATCTGACTACTGCATAAGAATTTTGGTTAAATAAATGAAATATTGGAAAACTAAGATGCAAAATGCGAAACTTAAATATCCTTGACATTCCTAACACATTTTCAGGTGAATTCATTAAAACGTAGCAGATTCACGTTTCTCATTACAGGTACAATCATTTTTTTGGCTGAGTATTTAATTTATCACCAATGCACAACATCGGCCTGTGCTGCTGATATCGTAAATTGTAAACACTTAAATCGAAAACCTTTCGTGAACAAATACTACTTAATAGTGACTTACGATCCCAATCCGCCAAACGTTGGAGGTAATAACAATTACTTTAATTAAAAATACTCATTAGGGTACTGTTTGCACGACCGTTTCCGTAGGTCTAACTACGGAAGCAAAATTTACAGTTGATTATTGTATAAGACAAGCTAAGCTAAGATTTACAGTGTAAACAACAATCAAAAAAGCAATTTGCAAAATAGATAACAATTTTGGTGACTTAAAATACTGAATTGATATCCATCAAATTCCCAGAAAATGTCTCCGTGTTTCAGTTAATACCGAATTTCAATTATTATTAATGACGCCTATTACAGTGATAACATACACTGTGCTAATGTAATGAATGTTAATTGTTAATAATGCGCTGTCTAAGGTGCTTAACAGAATAAATGAAGTAGAAGATGGGTAATATTCTTTTTGGCTTGTCATTTAATGTGGAAATTTCTGGAAGGAAGGTTTTCAATTATAGCTATATACAATACTTCTTTATTCGCTTACCAGATCACTTTACAAAAATGTTTGCAATATTTTCTGAAATCTGGACATCAATGCACTCCAAACTATTTCAAATCCATGTACTGAAAATAATTGTTAAATTAAAATTCAATCATTTTCATTGTCTTGGCTGGTATATCAACATAGCATCTTCTATTTGTGGTTCTCCGTTTTCTTGGGATCAAACGAGACATAAAATTGTGATGTCAAAATCCCAATATCGTTTAAAAATTTTAGGAATTTTGAACATTGCATTTGCTATGCAGATAGCATTCGTAGTTCTAAGATCAATCCAACAAAAGGACAAAAATTCTCTCGACATTTTTTCACTAACAATGGCCATTCTTATTATGATTGGTCATATATATTTTTCGATAATGATACTTAGTATATCAACAAGGGGAACATATATCCAAGAGATCTTGAATTACTTCTACTCGAAAACAATGTCCATCATAAAAGGTACTTTTGAAATATTTTTCTGCAAAATAAAAATTAATTAACGATAATACAACTATAATAATTATTAACGTTTAGTATTAGCCATTTGATGTTTTCAACAATTGTTTCCAATATGTTACGCTTTGTCTTTATTAATTCAGAGGTCCAAGTGTACTAAAAAGTATTTGGATTTTTCAATGTGTCGAATATTTTTTATGGTCATACTGTTTGAACTTTCCCAAATTTCAAAAAGTATATGAAGTAGTATAAATAGCAGTAAAAATAGTATAACAAATATCGACATATTTAATATCCTAGAAAATGTACATTCAGAAGAACTCAATAGGCTTCTTTCTAGTTAGCAAACTGCCATGTATATATGTTTTGAAAGAAAAAATCCAGTCATTGGAATAACTAAACATTAACTAGCATGTTTAAGCATTTTCATATCCGTATTGAGAATTGAGATAGTCTTTTAATGTATATTTGTGATGTATGTAGACGATGATTTTAATATCGCGGAATCTAAGTACATGAAAGCGGAAGTCTTGGTGACAGCATTTTTCGTACCGTATTGTTTTCTCATTTCCGCACTAGCAATCCTGTATTTCATAACTATTCTACAAAATAATTACCTAATCAATGAATTCTCTGTGCATTGGACCCTACAAGTTGGAATTGTATCCTCACACATCTTTGTGTATTTGTGTTCTTTGTATTGGTCTATTGTATTATTCACATATATTTTCATAGTTTTGCTTCGGATATTTTATTGGATGCACCAACTAAGGTAATTAAATACATTTGGATTAATTTTCAGGATTATGTTATTACATTTTCTTGTAGATCTATTGAATATCTTTATTACAGATACCGGAAAAACGATTACGAATATCAAATTACCACATACAAGCAATGCCAGATTTTGGTTATTTTGTTCCATAAGAGTATGCATCCCGTTTTATTTTCAGTTATTACAATTGTTTGTTATTTATTCACCACACTCTGCTGCTTCGGTTCAATCAGATTCTACAACCGTCTCGACTTCATGGAATTTGACACGCTCCCAGTCTCAAGTTGTATAGCTTTTATGGTTATGACGTTGTTTTTAATCAGCACTGCATTGATTTGGAAACATTCCTCCAATTCACTGAGAGCGATTCATAATTCTACAATCTGCAGAACTAACAGTGGCGAATTAATATATCACAAGGCTTACGTGTCGCTGAAACCATTTGGTATCAGAATAGGTCCTATTAAGAATATTAAACATAACCGAATCATAGTTTTCTATGGAGAAATTCTATCACACATTACTGAGCTTCTCATCGTGTTTAAGTAGCTCCAAATAT
Organism: Yoshiicerus persimilis; assembly: GCA_020352615.2. Lineage (NCBI taxonomy): Eukaryota > Metazoa > Arthropoda > Collembola > Entomobryomorpha > Tomoceridae > Yoshiicerus > Yoshiicerus persimilis. The sequence goes on from JABJWA020000046.1 coordinate 60,909, forward strand.
AGAAAAGAGCAATGCGGCAAATCACGTTACTTAAATCGCACTTTGCACAATTTTCTTTAAATTTCTTTAAAAGCTATTTCTTAAAGCTATTTCTTTTTAAACTATTTCTTTAAATGCATACGCGGAGAAACAAAAAAACTGTAAAATTTTACATTTGATGAACAGGGCGTTAATTATCTTCTTTCCATATCTGTACCAGAAATAGTACAGCAAAACCTTTAACACCAATCAAAAGCCAATAGAAATTTAACACTGATTTGTTCTCCTACTCCTGCAATTCTCCTGGTAAACTTCCACAAATGATAGATTTTTAATTTTTGTGATATTTTGCATACGAGATATTTTTTAGAAAAAGTTTTCCGTTTTAATCAGGTAAATTGTATTCAAAAATATATAATAGTTTAAAGGAAGAAAGTTTATTTTTGGAATTTTATGGGAATTTAGTTATGGAGATAATGTCATGAAAGAATTTGATAACTACTGTAATGGTAAAAATGTCATGAAATAATTTAATAACTACTGCAATGGTAAAAATGTCATGAAATAACTTAATAACTACTGTAATGATAAAAATATAAGGTAAACGTTAACTATAACGGCAGCTAACAGATCAATCCACCGGGTTTCGGATTTGGGTACCAATCTGTGAGGAAGGCGGCAATGTGGGTATCCCACCCTTTATAAAAGCTCGGTCGTAGGTCTGCGGCTTTCAATGAGTCCGGTTAGCCACCCTACATAATTACTCACACGCTATGGGTTGTGAACCCCCGGCACAAAGGTAATTGCTTTTTTACCACCCACAGATTCCTGCTCAACACCGACTCCTGGTGTTATGCTAGGTGTAAACTATGCTTTAAGTGTTACTTACCAATAATAATAATATATAAATTGTAACTGTATTGTAAAGGCCAATGGCTAAATCAATTATACAGTTGAATAAATTCTATTCTATTCTATGCTAGTTATGGAGATTTATTTATGTGAATTGTATGGGGATTCATAGGTATTTATGGGAATTACTTGAGAATAACATGGGAATATTTATTTATGGGAACGTCCACTAAGTTGCCTCGGGAATATGAAAAATGAAATTTCCTCGATTAACCTGATATTTATTTTGTGGATGGTGCTCTCATTACAAATGAAGTTGATTTTTTGAAAAGAAATATTTCGGAGTAAAGAGTTCGGAAAACTTTAAATTAACACTTTGTCGAACTTTTTCATGAGAATTGCTGTGCTGTGTGAATGTTTGAATAAATTAATAAAATACGAAATATTATGATGAAAAATGTGAAACTTAAATATCTTTGGCATTTCCTAGCATTGTTTCCTGTGAGTTCATTAAAAATATATAGATTCACGTCTCACATTGTAGGAACAACCATTTCTTTGGTAGTGTATTTAATTTATCTGTAATGCACAACATCGCCCTGTGTTAATGATACTGTACAATGTAAACACTGAAACCGAAAAGTTTTTAAAGTACGAAATATTTTCCTTATGATGACTTATGATCTTAATCAGCCTAACGGCTGGGATGATAAAAATTAATTATGCCTCTGTGGCGGCAGTGTGGGTCAAAGAGGCTAGTGAATTATGAATATGGCAAAATATTAATTACGACACTGTTTGCACGACAAATGCTCTTTTCATAGGTCTAATTTAGATAAGTGAAATTGATTGTTTTATAAGACAACCCCTTGTAAGCTAACCTTTAACATATAAATATCAATTACAAAGGCGTTTCGAAAATATTGAATTGACGTCCATCAATTCATTATTGTAAGTCCAAGAAAATGTCTGGGTGGTTCAGTTAATACCGAATGTCAATTATTATTTATGATGCCTAATAGAGTGATAACATAGTATAGGCTAATGAATACTAATTGTTTATAATGTACTCTTGAAGCTGCTTGACAAAATAAATATAGTTGGTAATAGTAACACTTCTTGGTTTGTCATTTGGTGTTTGAATTTTTGGAAGACAGGTTTTCAATTATAGTTATATGCAATAGATTTTTATTCGCTTAGCACATTAAAAAATGCTTGCAATATTTTCTAAAATATGGATGGCAATTAACGGCAAAATATTTCAACGCCATGTACAAGAAATAATTGTTAATTTAAAATTCAATCATTTTCATTGTCTTGGATGGCATATCAACACAGCATCTTTTGTTTGTGGCTCTCCATTTTGTTGGGATTATACCAGACAAAATCAAATTCTTGCACACATTGCAACTCTTGTGTTTAAGTAGCTCCAAATAAAGAAAAGAGGAATACGGCAAATCACGCTACTTAAATTGCACTTTGCACAAAAATTTAAAAAATCGCACTATTTCTTTAAAAGCATACGCAGAGACAAAAAAACTGTAAAATTTTACATTTAATGAACAGGACGTTAAATACCTTCTTTCCATAGCTGTACCGGAAGTAGTACAGCGAAATCTTTTACACCCATCGACAGCCAATGGAAATTTAACACTGATTTGTCATACGTTTTTGAGCAGTTTTATTTAAGACCTGTAAATGAAAAAAAATGTGGTCTCAAAACAATTTTATAAGTGCCTTAAAATTATCATAACACTAAATAGAAAATACATGTTTTCAGAAAAAAAATTTTTATGGGCCCGTGGGGGGAGAAACGAGATTTCAAGGTCATCAAAGTTGCAATCTTGTAACATTCATAGAAGGCAAACCACAGGTCCAAAAAATATGATCTTTTTTTAAACATCATCTAACTTCATGGCCGAGATAGATCGTTTTCAGAATTTGAAAATTTGACCTGCATCACGTGTTAAAATTTTTCAAAATTTTGGAAAAAATTTTAAAATGTTTTACACTAATGAAATGTTGTACATATTGTTTCTACTTGACAAAATGCATTATAACACTTTATTTTGGCGTTGACCTTACAAAAGGTCAAAGGTCATGCGTAGACATACGCATTTAATATTGCCATATGGCATATCAATCAGCTTCAAAATTTTGTCTAGAACTCGGTTCTGGCATTGCCTAATACATAAGGGTCGCTCTAAAAAAGTTAATGGCCGAAATTCAAACTTCATTTTTCCCCAATGAAGACTAAGGCTGCGATTTTGGCCGTTAACTTTTTAAGGGTAGCCCTACTGTATTAGGCAATGCCAGAAACGTCTTTTAGACAAAATTTTGAAGCTGATTGATATGCCATATGGCAATATTAAATGCGTATGTCTACGCATGACCTTTGACCTTTTGTAAGGTCAACGCCAAAATAAAGTGTTATAATGCGTTTTGTCAAGTAGGAACAATATGTACAACATTTCATTAGTGTAAAACATTTTAAAATTTTTTTCAAAATTTTGAAAAATTTTAACACGTGATGCAGGTCAAATTTTCAAATTCTGAAAAGATCTATCTCGGCCATGAAGTTAGATTATGTTTAAAAAAAGATTATATTTTTTGGACCCGTTTGCCTTCTATGAATGTTACAAGATTGCAACTTTGATGACCTTTAAACCTCGTTTCTCCCCCCACGGGGCCATAAAAATTTTTTTCTTCAGAAAACATGTATTTTCTATTTAGTACTATGAAAATTTTAAGGCACTTCTAAAATTGTTTTGAGACCACATTTTTTTCCATTTACAGGTCTTAAATAAAACTGCTCTACAATTGGTTAGCGCCCCCTTAGGCGAAGACCAGTTTGGCAACTCTCGTTAAGAAAAATCATAAAGTC